>CABHPH010115808.1:0-24618 GCA_902168325.1 Peromyscus nudipes
CTCTCTCTCTCTCTCTCTCTCTCTCTCTCTCTCTCTGTCTCTCTCTCTCTCTCAATATCTAGGGCAACTAACTGTACTCAGAAAAAGCAGAGCCGAATTTGTCAAATTACTGTCTGCATTTAGAGACTCTTATGGAAATCAGGGAGAGTCAGACACCAGAGTAATAACTTAAAGATTAAAAGCTTTCCGTGAGGAAACCATCTTGTGCACTGTTCCGAGCAGTCTTAGGCGTTGGTCTTTCTGCAGACCCCAGCTCTGGACAATGGCAGGCACTCTTGGGAACCAGCGGCTCAGTTCACTTGCCATACGGTTGGTCATGGTGCATTTCTGGTGAGTAAGTCAGCAGGACAATCATGACCCAGAGGTGAAGCAAAGCCTAGAGGGAGAGAAAACAATTCATGTGTCTGCCAACCAATCAGTCTTTAAGGAGTGTGCAGGGAGGACAGGGACCACGCCTTGTCTTTGTACCCTCTAGGACAAGGTCTGAAACATAGCAGGGGCTCGGTACGTATACTGGCTGAATAAAGAAACAAATGACCAGTGGTGAACAGACAGCTGCATACTGCAGATCTAGCTGGATCTGGATCATTCATGGTACTATGAATGGTTCCATCAGTTGGATGTGTACATTCTGTAGGCAGCACACACAGCATCTAATGCCGACCGGTACCCACAACACTCATGGTGGCAGGCGCCTGGGCAGTCGGCCCTGTGAGGTGCACTCTGAAATCTTTCTGATGTCCTTCTTTTTTCTTCCTCCCCACCCATCCTCCTTTCCTAAAGCTTTTTATTTAGAGGAATGACTCCTCCCTCTAGTGGATCACATAGAAATTTCTTTTCAAAGCAGGTTTCTATTTCTTAAGAAAATAGCCTTTAAGCCAGCCTAATCTCTTAAGAGACACCCCCACTCAGCACACATGAACCAGCACCCCAACTTCTGCAACTGGTTCTGTGCAACTAAAAAACCCAGAAGAAAATGAATTGGCCTTGAGATCCTTCTAGAAAAATAAAGTAAAACACATGACAAGAATCAGAGCAACTTTACAGCATTAAGATAAAATAAATCAGCAGTTCTCTACTGTGTTTTTGTCATTAGACTTAAAAATGGAGGTGACTGTTACACTACATTACAGTTAACTTTATCTTCAGGAAAAGCCTCTCAGCAATGTATGTTCTCAATGTAATAAATGGCTACCTTGTAATGTATTTAGAGAAAAGTTTATAAAAAATGAGCTCTATTCTCTTTCAAAGTTAATTGGTAAAAATATGAATAAGATTAGCAGCCAAAACAACAGACAGTAATCAAGTGTGGCACTACTTTTTAAAATAAATTTACTCACCATATAGATAATTACAAACACTCGTGCTATAGGGTATCTTCGGAGAAAAATTCCCAAGCGAATACTGTGCAAACAGGTGAGAAAAAAGGAATTATACTCAAAGCAAATCTTCCTAAGTTAACATCCTTTTTTGTGTGTGTTTGGTTTTTTAGAAATAGGGTTTCTCTTTATAGCCTTGGCTGTCCTGGAACTCACTCTGTAGACCAGGCTGTCCTCAAACTCACAGATCCACCTGTCTCTGCCTCCTGAGCACTGGGATTAAAGACATGTGCTACTGCTACCACTACCACCTCACTAATATACAATGGGTTTTTTTTTGTTTGTTTGTTTGTTTTGCTTTTGTGTTTTTGAGACAGCATTCCACTGTGTAGCCCTGGCTGGCTGGGACTTGCTTTGTAGACCAGGTTGCCCTTGAACTCACAGAGATCCACCTGCTTCTGCCTCCCAAATGCTGAGATTAAAGACGTGCGCCGCCACCACCACCCAGCCTATCCAGTATCCCTCCACCCCCACCCCATCCCCCCAGATAGAATTTCTCCGTGTAGTTTTGGTGCCTGTCCTGCATCTCACTCTGTAGACCAGGCTGGCCTCAAACTCACAGTGATCCACCTGGCAATGACTCCCAAGTGCTGGGATTAATTTTTTAAAGCATCACTCAAACTATTCATGTGACTACCACAGAAGGATGGTCTAATTGTAGACTCATGTGATTACTTAAAATAACCACACAAGAAGGTCAAACAAATACTTCTATTGTTATTTGGAGTTAGCTGTTAAAACTTCAGTTCAGCTGGAGAGATGGCTCAGCAGTTAAGAGCACTGGCTGCTCTTCCAGAGGTCCTGAGTTCAATTCCCAGCAACCACATGGTGGCTCGCAACCATCTGTAATGAGATCTGGTGCCCTCTTCTGGCCTGCAGGCATACATGCAGATGGAACACTAGATTCATCATCATCATCATCATCATCATAATAATAATAAAAAGAATGCTGAAATCATAGGTATAAAAAAAAAAACAAACTTCAGTTCAAGCATTTACTTGGAAATGGTTAATCTAGAAACTTCTGCATAGACACATTTTTCCAAGAGGACTAAACCATAGGGATTCAGAAAGGGTTAGGTATGGCAGTACACACCTTTAATCTCAGCACTGGTAAACAGATCTCTATGAGTTTGAGGTCAGCCTGGACAGCACAGTGAGTTCTAGACCCAAGCTACAAAGTGAGACCCTGTCTCAAACAAACAAACAAACCACCTCAGGCAGACATCTGAGTGAATGTGGTAGAGGCAGTGTAGCAGCCACCCTCACTTCTCACAGCTCTTTGCAGGCTTTTCCTTACCAAGATGTGTGTATGAGGAAACATCCTTTTCCTTTGTCTCACTGCTGGTAGCACTCCCATGGCAGCTAAGTTTTCTAGGGTCTATGCTGAATACAAGCACTTTATTCACACAGCGACTACAGTCCTGTGGCTTCAGGAACAATCCCCACCCCCAAGTTTTTTTGAGACAGGGTTTCTCTGTGTAGCCCTGGCTGTCCTGGATCTCGCTCTGTAGACCAGGTTGGCCTTGTACTCACAGAGATCCACCTGCCTCTGCCTCTCAAATGCTGGGATTAAAGGCGTGTGCCACCACCTGGCTTTTTTTTTTTTTTTTTAACACCATAGCTTAGGGGGCTGGAGAGATGGCTCAGCAGTTAAGAGCACTGGCTGCTCTTCCAGAGATCCTGAATTCAATTCCCAGCAACCACATGGTGCCTCACAATCATGTGTAATGGGATCTGCTGCCTTCTTCTGGCCTACAGGTGTACATGCAGATACAGCACTCAATAAATCTACATAAATCTAAAAACAATTACTAAAAAAGTTTCCTCTAAATAAATAAATCTATGCAATTAAAAAGAAAACAAAACACCACAGCTCTATTCTGACTCAGAAGGGCTAAGAAAACATTACTCTTATCACACAATTCATTAAGACCATGTCTAACATTGGTCTTATATAAACTATAAACACTAACAGGAAAATTGGCATATTAGAGGTTTTTTAAGATATGAAGTTCATCAAGGCTCTAGGTAAACTGTTAAAATATTTTCTTTATAAAGTGGATGCTTGCAAGCATAAAAATTCTGTATGTAAATACATAACATAAATTCTAAATATTATGACATATTAAAACAAGTTATAAGAAATATTGTTCAGCTCTCTATTGCATCATCTTTTCTTCAAATCCACGATGAAGTACTAGATAAGATGTCACATGGACACTTTCTCATGAGCAGAGGACTTATTTATTACTCAGTGAGTTGTTCTGAGAAAGTCTCAGTATGTGGTCCAAGCTGGTCTTGACCTCGGGAACTCAAATGATCCTGTCTCTGTCTCCTTGGTGCTGGGACTGGTTTCAGTGAGTGACGACAGCTTCAGCCATGCATGGTGGTGTATGCCTTTAATCCCAGCACTGGGAGGCAGAGACAGGCAGATCTCTGAGTTCAAGGCCAGCCTGGTCTGCAGAGCGAGTTCCAGGACAGCCAGGGCTACACAGAGAAACCCTATCTTGAAAAAAAAAAAAAAAAAAGAAAAGAAAAAAGAAGTGGATCTACCTCTTTCAAATTAGGTAATGCCAGCTTCTTGGTAAAGTTTGTTGGGAGAGGTTGGCCAGGACTGATAATGTTCAATAATGCTGAGGCACTGGCAGACTGCCTAAGACAACTTCACAGCTTGGGAGTATCATATCACAAAGGAATAAGGGAACTGTCACTTTAAATATTAGCTCTGCACCAATGGGCTCAGGGTGGCTGTGCCAACTGGAAGACATTATTAAAATAGTTGAGGCCATCACTCATCCTGAGTGGCACTGCTTACCTAAATTGGTCAATGGAGCTAGCAGCTTTGCGAACCTTTCCATACATTCCTGCCAAATTAGTTTCTGTGTCGTTAAAAAGAACAGGAACATTCCGAAGGCGTGTCCCTGTTGAAATAAGAGAACAGATTAACATAGATACCAAAATTGACTTTCTAAGAAAACTAGAGTTGAAAATGTATCGTATCATATGAGGAAGAATTTCTCAAAGCAGACTTTCTAAGCATTGCCCCTAGAGTAGAAAAAATCATTGACACAGATCAACTACAGAAAATGCTTCAATCCCCACAAAATTTTAGTAGACACTAAAAAGTTTACAACATCTGGTGCTTGCAAGAGTCAACATTCCTGGGCCTTGGCTTTGAGAGAGGCCAGTGGTCCCGTAGCACTGAGGATGCTGGCTCCTAGATGGGCACTTCTAGCCCCACCCCACTCCAGCCATCTGGCTGCTTATCTTTTTCTTCTGCATCACTAAGGGCATCAAGTTCATGTACCAACTATAATGATTTCAGTCTTTTTCTCTCTCTGGCAAACTCCTTCTCTTGATGTCTTCCCATTCTGGAACGTAACAACTCCACCTTTCCATCCACTCAGGCCAAAATCCTTCACTCTTTTCTGGCAAGCTTTTCAGTAAATTCTGCCAGCATGCTTTTCAAATAAGTTCTCACAGCCCCTCCATCCCCCACCAATCCTACTCTGATCAAAACTACCATATCTTACATAGATTAATGCAGAGGCACCCTGGCCTTTCTGCCTGCCTGTGCTCTTAGCCCTCTGAAACTTAAGATTTTGTTTGTTTGTTTGTTTTTTTGGTGCTGAGGAAAAACCCTTACATGTCAGCAAATGCTGCACCACTGCACCACATCACCATGCCAGGTCTGAGTCACCCAGAGACATCAAAATACGGTGCAAATCAGATCCCTACCTTACTTAGAGTGAAGTCCTTATGTAGGTCTATGCAGCCTTCTCCAAGCTCTCTAAATTCACCTTGCCTCACTCCTTCCTGTTCCTGAATCATCAGGGCACCTGCTCTTCTAGCCACTTGGAACACTTTTCCTCCGGGCCTCCTTACAGTTCACATTCTTATCACACCCTTTGGAACTTTAATAATGTGTCACTTTTCAACTCAATTTTCCATTGGCCACCCTACTTAAATTCCAACTGATCCCTATACATGGCATCCTCTTTAATTTTTTTAATTTTTTTTTTTTTTTTGAAACAGGGTTTCTCTGTGTAGCTTTGTGCCTTTCCTGGAGCTCACTTGGTAGCCCAGGCTGGCCTCGAACTCACAGAGATCCGCCTGCCTCTGCCTCCCGAGTGCTGGGATTAAAGGCGTGCGCCACCAACGCCCGGCTGTTTTTTTTTTTTTTAATTTTTAAAGGAATGTTAAAGCCAAAGAACTGAGAGTTTTGTTCCATGACTGCATATAGGTTTTATGAGATTGTAAATTTAAAATTCTGACCTATCGATATTGGTGCTGACATACTCTTTTTGAATATGCATTTTAAAATCTTCATCTCAAGAAACCAAAAAAAAAATCTTCAGATTTTGTTATCACAATTAAAGTGCATGGACAAACATGCAAATTAATACTGATTTACTAAGGGATCATGAATACACATTCCCTTTAAGTGTCCTGAAATTTCTAAGCTACTGAATTCCTGCTTTGTCTCTGTCTTGTCAAGTATCTTCTTATTCCAACATGCTTCCCAATCCCAGGTCCTCTTTCTCCAAGTCTAACAGCTGTGAGGTATTAGTCCAATCTACATCTTTCTAATGATTATACTAAAGAACCAAGTCTCACACCAGGAAAAGAGTCACTGAAGAAAATTCCTTTTTAGTAAAAATGGTCTTTCTGTAATTTTTCAGAATCATGTTTTGTTGCTGTGCTCTCTAGGGTTACCTTCACCACTGTCAACTGCAGACATGTTAATAGAGGATCCGCTGCTGGGCCCGGTGGAGGCAGTGTGCACCTGCTGCTCCAGGCGCTCAAGCTGGAAGACCAACGAGTTCTTTTCTGTGCTCAGGCTCTCTAGCATGGTCTGCTTCTGGATGAGTGTCTCCGTCAGCTGATGGAGTCGGCTTTCTAGCTCTGACTGGCTGCTGTTGCTTAAAGTTTTGTTGGTAAGCTGCAGGGGAAAGTGTCCACTTAATCAGTTCACAGGCTCAATGGTGTATGCTATAGAAAGGACATGAACTGGGTCTTCAAATCTCTACAGCAATAAGAGATTTCTCACTGGCTAGAAGTAATCTTTAAATCACATAAGTAGGCCACTCACCAGCAGTTAGAGAATGTAATAGATGGGGTATTTCCTGGAATTCATATAATACACAGTATACATGTTATTGTGTTAACTTCTTTGTTATTATGAGATAGAGTCTCCTTTTGTAGCTTTGAACTCACTATATAGCCCAGGTTGGCCTCAAACTCAGGATCATCCTGCCTCAGCCTCCTGAATGCTGAGGTTATAGGCAGGTGCCACCAAGCTGGGCTTCTGTTCTGGTTTTGTATTATGAATGCATGTGACGATGAAGACACATATAAACTACGTTTCTTACTGCAGTTGACATGGTCAAGTTTACAGGCCACAGTTCAAACTTCTTAAACAGGATTCCAAATCCACAGTTCCAATAGTGTGGCACCCTAAAAGACTATGCTGTGATCCCCTAGCCATGCAACTTTGGACAGAACAGAACGTTCCCATCACCATGCACAACCCACTTTCGAGTTTGCTATTGCCTGTTCCTGAGTTTCCTGTAAGTGGACTGTCCTAGGGGAATAAAGAACAGATTTAGCTAAGTTGTCACATCATTCTATACATTTTTATCATTTTGTTTTTATTTTATTTCATGTGTATAGGTGTTGTGTCTGCATGCATGTCTGCACACCTATTCAGGCCTAGTGCTCATGGAGGCCAGAAGAGAGTACTGGATTCCCAGGAACTGGAATTACAGATGACTGTGAGCCACCATGTGGATGCTGGGAATCAAGCTCATTCCTAGGTCTTCTGAATGAGCAGCCAGTATTCTTAACTGCTGAGCCATTTCTCAATATACTGCCAACTGCCCGCCATAAATAGTGGTTCATGACTATAAGCCCAGAATTTGGGAGGCTGAGGCAGAAGGATTACAGTGCATTCCAAGTCAGCCAGGACTAAATAGCAAGACCTTACCTCTAAATAAATAAATAATAAAAAATAAAGAGGGAGCCAGTTTCCCCAGTGCTGTGCAACAGCCAGCAGCACAGGCTTCTTGTTCTAACCTGAAAGCTGAGCCATTGTCTTGAGACTGAGTGGGGCTCATCCTGATGACCCTGTGACCTACTCTCAAGCTCATCTAACCCTTCAGAAAAGGTCTGTTTAAGTCTTTTGCCCACAAAAACAAAATGGTATAGCAGCTTCTTACTGTCAACAGGAATTCTTATGGTGGCTGTTTGCTTCCCAGAGCTAGGCTGTGTGCGATATTGTCTGAGGAAGCATGAGGAAGGCTGAGGAGGTGCTGGAAGCCTCCTCTCCCAGTCTGTGGCTCTATTCCTTTCTTTTCTGCACTGCCTTTTGGTAAGCAGAAACTTAAATTTTGATGAATTCGATTTATCAGTTTTTTTTCTATGATTTGTGCCTTTTGTGTCTGCTCTAAGAAACCTTTCTTCTTAGCTGGGCAGTGGTTGCACAGGACTTTAATCCTAGCACTCAGGAGGCAGAGGCAGGTGGATCTCTGAGTTCGAAGCCAACATGGTCTACAGAGTGAGTTCCAGGACAGCCAGGGCTACACAGAGAAACCCTGTCTTGAAAAACAAAAAAACAACAACAAAAAAAAAAAAAAAAAAGGAAGGAAGGAAGGAAGGAAGAAAAGAAACCTTTCTTCTAAATTGCATAAGGCCTTGTAGTTTAGGCCTATCCTCATCACAAAAACAATTTTTGAGGCTGGTCATGGTGGCACAAGCCTTTAATCCCAGTACTCAGGAGACAGAGACAGGCAGATCTCGGTGAGTTCAAGGCCAGCCTGGTCTATAAAGTGAATTCCACACCAGCAAGGTGAGATCCTGTCTCCAAAAAAAAAAAAAAAAAAAAAAATTTGTAAACTTGACAAAAGGGACAATGATTAAGATTTAATTTTTCTACACCTATAGAATAGTTTTGAAAGAGTGGAAAGTATATGTAGGTGCCCATTATTTTATTTCACATTTTCAGAATTATAAAAAAGTATCGTGACTTTATAGATATCCTACCAATTGAACTATGAAGATTATTCAGTGAATTTTTGTTAGGAAAAAGAAACCACAGTTATGAATGTGATAATCAGCACTCCCACACTGAGGTCAGAAGTCATGCAGCTCTGGAGACAAGTCTAACCTCAGATGAAGTAGCTACAAGATACTTCTACAGAAGGAAGCCATAGTGTACTGCAATGAAGATTCAAGTGTGTGAGATGAAAAATCTTCAGCAGCTCAAACCTCACATCAAATTCTGAAGGAAATGGAGAGAGAAGGCTTCACTGAAGTGACTCAGGACACCCACTTTCCTCATTCCTACCTGATTCCTTAGTTTCTGAATTTCTTCCTCTCGATCTTTAATTCTGCTCTGCAGTGTGTTCTTTGTTCTATGCAGATCTTCTTCCATGTAATGGAATTCCTAGTGTAAGGCATGAATAAATCAATCTGAGTGTGCTCCATGCCACCTCCAGAGCCCCAAACCCACACTGACTCATACTGAGCACTCAGTTCATGTCACACTCACACAGAATGGACCAGACATAGATTTGGATAGGTTTGATGAAAAGTCAACACATCAACATGATGCTGTAACACTGGCTCTGAAATACATGCTAATAGGATAAATCATCAGGAAATTCAATATATTCTTACCTTAGAGTAATGAGAAAGAATAGGCCATCATTTGTGAATATAAGATTTATTACAAAATATTACTATTGATCATGATAAAAAACTGAAGAAGATTATTTGCTATCTATGATAAAGATTGATGCTGTCAGTAATATAATGTTCATAAATGATTTTTAAAAATACAAAATAAGGGCCAATAAGATGGCTCAGTGGGTACAAGGCTGATAACCCAGTAAAGATTTACTAGGAGTGTTACCAGATTTCTTCCATGATCTAGTCTGTACAAATTCAAGGCTAAAATTACTTAATAAGGTACACATTTAATCCCAAAATTAAATACTTTACATTTGGGTGGGCTCTCTGACGAGTAAGTAGCCTACAGTTATAGTCAGCTTATGCTCCTCTACTTCATCGTTTACAAATGGCATTTGAGAGAGGGTGCAGGGAAACATCTGCCATGATAAATGAAAATATCACCTATCAAGCATGAAACTGTTGTCCTTTAATACACAGCAGCTCCTTGAATAACCTAAAATGCAATTCTGAAAGGACAGCTAATCTTATAATTACATTAACTAAGACAACCTGCAATACACTTGCCTTGCAGGTCTCTGCTTGGTTTTTCTCTTAACAGTTACAAAATAATTTTAAGTACTATTTCCATAATAAGTCCTAATGAAAAACTCATTTAAAGAATTTAAATACACATAAAAAAGTAAAGAGAATTTAAAATATACAAAATTATGCCGGGCAGTGGTGGCACACGCCTTTAATCCCAGCACTCAGGAGGCAGAGGCAAGCAGATCTCTGTGAGTTCGAGGCCAGCCTGGGCTACAGAGTGAGTTCCAGGACAGGCTCCAAAGCTACACAGAGAAACCCTGTCTCGAAAAAACAAAAAATAAAGCCAGGCAGTGGTGGCACACGCCTTTAATCCCAGCACTTGGGAGGCAGAGCCAGGCGGATCTCTGTGAGTTTGAGGCCAGCCTGGTCTCCAAAGCAAGTTCCAGGAAAGGCGCAAAAATACACAGAGAAATCCTGTCTCGAAAAACCAAAAAAAAAAAAAAAGAAAAAGAAAGAAAAAAGAAAAAACAAACAAAAAATAGAAATTTTATGAGTGGTACACTAAGAATCACAAGAACAATTTTCTATA
This sequence comes from Peromyscus nudipes, assembly GCA_902168325.1. Lineage (NCBI taxonomy): Eukaryota > Metazoa > Chordata > Mammalia > Rodentia > Cricetidae > Peromyscus > Peromyscus nudipes. The sequence goes on from CABHPH010115808.1 coordinate 10,189, forward strand.
AAATGAATGGTAGTGACTTTTTACTGTATGAAATAAACAGTGAATGCTAACAACAGTGTCACTACTCAGTAGATACTACTACGAGATGTAGAATCTTATTCTGAAAATGTGGCTAAAAGCATGTTTAATATCAACTGCCTCGATACAGAAATCCCTAAATAAATAAATATATTGTAAAATAATTTGTCTTGGGGAAATAACTGAATATATACTTTCATTAGAAAGTGACTATGCTAGGGGGTGGTGGCGTACACCTTTAATCCCAGCACTCAGAAGGCAGAGGCAGGAGGATCTCTGTGAGTTTGAGGCCAGCCTGGGCTACAGAGTGAGCTCCAGGACAGGCAGGGCTACACAGAGAAGCCCTGTCTCGACAAACCAAAGGAAAGTGGCTAATATGGCCCCAAGGGTGTTTCCAGAAGTAGCAGTAGCAGTTTCACAACTCTAGGAACGGAGATGTTACCCCTGAATACAATGTTTCATGTTTTACACACACTCCGACAGACAGAGGGGATACAGACACAGGAAGGAGAGAGAATTCTGGGCTCTGAGCTGATGATGCTGGGTTTTATGCTCTAGCTCATTTAACAGTATTGGGCAGTTATATCACCATTCTGTGCCCCACTTTCCATCTGTTAAGACAAAACAACATCAGTAACAAAACCATGGGCTAAAGCGATGCTCAGCAGTTAAGAGCACTTTATGCAAAATTATGAGGACTCGAGTTCAGCTCCCAGCGTCCATGTAACAAGCCAGGAGTCCTGTAGCCCCAGCTCTGAGTAGACGAGGACAAAGACAGGAGGATCACTAGGGCTTGCTGGTTCCAGCTAAGCTGAGACAACAAGTGCTCAAAGGACTGGGTAGAAAGTGATGGAGAAGGACACTGACATCCTCTTTTGGCATGTGCACATGCACAGTCACATACACCTGCACAAATACCTACATAGATACATAAGACACACAAATAAATAAACAAACCTTTAAAAAACAAATATTGCAGTCAGCAAGAAGGCTCAAGTTGGAAGGTGTGTGGTGGTACATGCCTTTAATCCCAGCACTTGGGAGGCAGAGGCAGGAGCCCGCCCCCCCATAAAAACAAAACAAAACAAAACAACAACAAAGGCTCAGTAGGTTAAGGCACTTATAGCTCAAGCCTGACAACCTGAGTTCAATCCCTCAACCCCATGCAAATGTGGAAGGGCAGAACCAACCCCACAAGTTGTCCTTTGACTTCCACAAGCAAGCAATGGCACATAGATGAAAGCATGTATGTGCCTATACTGACACATCATGCATATAAACAATAAGAATAAACATTAAAAAAAACCCAAACCAAAGTGGGTGAGACGGAAAAGCAAGAGGAACTGGTAAGCTTCTGCCTACCACTAACACTCAGGGTTAGGGTTAGGGTATAAGCTCTCCTGGGAGGAGCTCCCTCTCCTTACCTGTTTCATCCGGTCCAGCTCTGTCTCCAGCTCTTGTTTAGATGCTTTCTGCCTAGCTATCTGGTCTTGCAGATCTTGTAACTGTTCTCTCGATGATTCCGCTTCACTAACCTGCTGAGCCTCCATATCCTAAGAAGACCATGCACACGAAAGCAAAAACTAATGGTTCTGTTCAACACATACTGAACAACAATCACATGCTATGGACAGGGCTCAGCAGCTCCCAGAGGGATAAGGGGTCATGGGAATCAAATCAGGTATCTTCACTATGTAATTTGGCTAGGAGTGAGGGAATGACCAGGACGCCACAGCTGCCTGGTCCACAAACTACCTAGCTTATGAGTGACCAGTCGTTTGCTAGGCCATTCATGCCTCCACTGAAAAGCTAACACTTTCAAAGAGCTGAAGTATAATACCAAAAGAGACTTCACTACACTAGTTTCACTGTAGGCTGTAGGTAATGTGCACACAGAGAAAATAACTACTGACATCACTGAGGTTAGTATGTGAGCTGCTTCCAGCTTTACTACTGTTACTTAATTTCATATCTCCCCATATTTCTTACTCTCACTTTTTCAAACTCAAAAGGAAGGCAGCGGGGGCTGGAGAGACGGCTCAGTGGTTAATGGTGCTGGCAGATCTTCCAGAGGTCCTGAGTTCAATTCCCAGCAATCACATGGTGGCTCACAACCATTTGTAATGAAATCTGGTGCCGTCTTCTCGCATGCAGACATACATGCAGGCAGAATACTGTATATATAATAAATAAATTTAAAAAAAAAAAAGGAAGGCAGGAGTGGTGGTACACACCTTTAATGCCAGCACTCGGGAGGCAGAGACAGGACAGCTCTGGCTGTCCTGGAACTTGCTCTGTAGACCAGGCTGTCCTCAAACTTGGAGATCCACCTACCTCTGCCTCCCAATGCTGGAATTAAAGGCATGAGTCACCACACCGGCTGTATACCTATTTTTTAATTAAAAAGTTATTATGTTTATGAACAGTAGGGGGCATGCCTGCCACCATGTGTATCTATAGGTCAGAGGACAAGGTGGAGTCAGCTCTTTCCTTCTATTTTTCTGTAGATTCTGGGGATCAAAGTGGTTATCAAGCTTGCACAGCAAGGGTCTTTGTATGATGAGCCGGCTTGCCAGCTCTAACAGCTTCTTTATTTGGCTAGACCTAACACAGATTTGTAAATTTCTTGAGCAGGGGAAGAAAATGGGTCAGTGTTATTTATGATGCTGGGGTGAAATGTTAAAACACATTTTTATATTCTTACCCCAAAAGCATTTAACAGATATGAATAAATTTAGCATCTACACAATTTCTAACTAGATGCAATTAAATTCTTTGGAATTCATATTTATTTACAAATTTTAAATGATTCTACTCAAAAAAAAAAAAAAAAGACTAGAAGGCTCATTACCCTGCACTTACTCTCCAATCACCAGCAACCTTTTCCTATGTCAAAGATGCTATATTCATGTGGACTAAATGGCCCAATTTATTGTTTTGGGCTAGGGGAATTGGACTGAGGGCTCCCACATGCTAGGTAAGCATGTTATTACTGAGTCATATCCCCAGATTGTTACTTTTAGATTAAACACAGCACCACTTATATACAAACTACAATTATAAGACTATGCATAAAAATATAATTAGTTTCTGAGTACGTGCTAATATCAGGAAACATTTCAGTTTTATAAAAAAGCCCAAACAAATTTGCTTTTCAGTAGCAGGATTTAAGATCCATACTTTAAAGATTCTTGTCTGTTTCCTGGTACAATTTAGGCTCTTATGTACATGGCAGCATGTGGTAAGTACTTCACCTGTGTTTGGTACCCCCTAGAGTTACAATCGGTCAACAGAAAAGAAACCTACTGCTGTAGATTGCTGTAGATACATATCTACATGGTAACTAACATTCTAGCAGAACGAAATACACTGTTTCAATATGCCATCTCCCCCTAAAATACAGAATCATAACCCCTCAAACTGATGTAGCTGGGGTAAATGACTGTTCAGGATGCTAAGCAGTGACTGTTACCTGTAGCTCAGATCTCAGCTGATGTATCTGGCCCATCAGCTTCTGGATCTCCTCCTTTTGCATCTCCTTCTCATGCCGAAGTTCTTCTAGCTCCACGCTGCTAGCAGTACTGCTATCTAGGCCTTCAAAACTGGAGCCTTCCTTTAAGCTGTTTATCAATTTTTCTTTAGACTGTTGTGAAACAGAGTATAATTAAACAAAGAAGATATTAGCTTCTTATTCTTTTTATATTTATTTATTTTATATGTGTAAGTGTTTTGCCTGCAAGTATGTCTGTGTACCATATAAGGCCTGGTGACCACAGAAGTCAGAAGAGGGCATCATATCCTCTGGAACTAGTATAGATTGTTGTAAGCCACCACCTGGGCACTGGAAACTGAATCCTCTCTAAGAGTAACAAGTGCTCTTAACTTCTGGGCCATCTATCGAGCCCCTAGCTTGTACTTTACTTCACTTTATACTGTGGTGCTGAAGACTGAGCCCAGGGCCACACACATGCTAAGCACACTTTTCACTAAGCATTACTCCCAGCTAGCTTATACAGTGTCATCTCACCACCAAACATTCATCCATAGAGGAAATCCACAGCTAAGTAAAGCCATAGGGATAAAAATGCAGGAGATCCTGGCTGTACTGTCCTTGGATCTTTTTGTTTTGTTTTTTTGAGACAGGGTTTCTCTGTGTTACAGCTCTGGCTGTTCTAGACCTTCACTTTGTAGACCAGGCAGGCCTTGAACTCACTGAGATCCGCCTGCCTCTGCCTCCTAAGTGCTGGGATTAAAGGCACGCGCCAGCACCACCTGTCTTGTCCTTGGATCTTAGTCCCCATGAACATGTTATAGTTGCAAATGTTTCATAAGACTGACCTCCTATTTTCTTCTTATCCCAATCACACTCCACTCAACTAACGCTTAGGGAGCATCTAAGATGCACTTGGTACTGTACCAAAGACCTCTGTGAGATAAAGACCATGTCTTCTTCTGGAAAGCGCCTGTTGTCTCACAAACTAAACAGGAAATTAAAGGTACCCAGTAGAAGAATGCAATAAACCCAAACAAGGGGAAATGGTCAGATTATTGCAGAGTTCTGAGGAGGAGAGAAGGTTTCACCAGAAGTCAGCATTTATACTGACATTGAAATACAGCAAGTTTTGAAACATACAGAGAAACACAAAAGCACCGTGTGAGACAGCTCAGAGTTTGGGTCCATTTGTAAGTGCTTCAGATGCCAGGCTAAACTTTCATTTATTTTTGTTTTGTTTGAAATGAAGTCCCACACTGTAGCCCAAGTTGGCCTTGAACTTGTGGCAATCCTTCTGCTTCAGCTTCCTAAGTGCTAGAGTAACAGGCAGGTGCCACCATATCTGGAGACCAATTTATTTTCATTTGACTTGATAAGCTAAATCAAACTACCAGACAGTGAACAGGAGAGTGCTGTCACCAAGGTGCATTTTAGGAGGGTTGATCAGGAAGTATTGTACAGCAGGTGTCCAAATCATGGTCCATGGGTCAATCTGGTGGCCTGTTTCTGTACAGCTCAAAAGCTAACCAGGTATTTCACATTTCAATACGATTGTAAGAAGTGAAAACAAAGAATATATGATTGTAACCATTTTAGCCCATAGAATATATAATGTTTAGTATCTGGTCCTTTACAGAAAGATCTGTGGATCCCTGGCATGAAGGATGAGCAGGAAGAAGAGATCTAAAAGACTTATGAAGATAACATATAAAGTGCCAATTCTCAACCAGTAAGGATCGATTCTTTTACCTTGAATACAAAATGTTAAAGTTATTCTCCTTTCAAAAGAATTTTTCCTTTTAAGTGGTAGAACTATAGGTGTTTCCATTTCTTTCTTCAAACTTTTCAAATGTGCTACATTGAACATCACCATTCATACTGCTACATTGAACATCACCATTCACATACTGCTACATTGAACATCACCATTCAGATACTGCCTCCCACCCCGTCACAAGACTAACCTGGCAACTCTCCCATCTGCATCCAGCCTTTGGCCTTTCATTATGTTGCCAGTCAAGCTGTCACTATCCTTCCATCCTCACCGCCCAAAGCACACTGGACCTCCCCTTTCTGAGAAACCCAGAGATTCCACATGCCAAATCTAAGAACTCTACCTAGCCTTCATCACATCACAGAAGCTGCCTAACTGCCCATCATTGTCCTTGGTCACTCTCCCTGGCCCAGCTTCTTCTGGTTCTCCAAACTTTGGCCACTTTCTTCTTAGGAGTTTTATTTTTCTTTGCCCAATTTGTAAATGCTGATGTTTTAGAATAGTCTAATTAGTCCTAGGTCTCCTCTCAAGCTACATATTACGGTTAATTTCCCCTCCACCCTAACTGACGCTATCTCCCAAGGCTAACACCCATATCTTCTGCTGAGCTTCAGGCCTGAATTTCTAATTACCTTCCTGACACTTTCACATCAATGTCATATCAGTTTTTCAGCCTCTTTATAACTTGTCATAACCTCCCTCAACCCTAACATGTCATCATTCCTCTTTGTTCCTTTTAGAGGACAAGAAACAACATCCTTACATGCAAACAGAAACCCAGTCATCCCAGATTCCATCTGCCTTCTTTCCCTTCTCTCCATTAAATTTCCAATTTAAATTTCTCGAATATTCTATCTTCTACCCAGTAGCTATCCCATTAGCCATCTTCACTTCCACAAACCTAGGTCAGGCCACTAACACTTCTTATAATCACCTGTTAGCATCTACTTGCCTCTGATCTCACCATCTCACTTATTCCTTCATTACATTTCTTGAGTACCAGATATTGTTTCAGGATGCAATGATGAACAAGATGATGTCCAACTCTCACCTAAGTTCCTCACTGCTGCTACACTTCTTAATATCAAATCTTATAATGCTACTCAGTTTCTTTAGTACCTACAGGATAAAACCTGCAGGGGCCTTCACAATCTGGTTCCAGCCCGTCACTGGGTTTTATCCCCATCACCTAATCTTGGGCACTAGCTTCCCAGGCACACTGTGTTCTCTCAGGACCCCTGCTTCTGGCACAGCTTTTTTATCTAAATCTTTACTCTTGTGGGAGCCTTCCTACTCATCCTTCAAGGTTCTCTTTATAGTGTCAGCTCAGTGCAGTGAACCCTGGCACCCCTGGGCACATAAAGCTTTTTTCTCTCCAAGTCCCACTGTACTGCATCAATGACTTTACTCTGTCAATTATTTATTTTGATTTCTTTTAATCTGCTAAGCTGAATGTGCCCTTAAATCAAAGAGTTTTGAAAAAAAAAAAAGACTAAAGTTTTGTAAACAACTGTGTGGGTTCACGCTTTAGTGGCCGATGACAGTAATATTTACCAGAACAAAACAATGAAGAAGCTGGTTTGGGAGTTGAGACTCTCAACCTAAAGAGCAAGCAGCAAGAACCCAAGGTCAGGAAGTGAGGGTTAGAGACATGCTGGAAGTCTCACGAGAGGACAGGCAGAAGCAGAGTGAGCATACAGCAATGCAAGGTAGGAGAGAGGATTTAGGACAGGGCTTAAAGGGGCCTTTACTCTTTGGAGACTGGGAAGAAAACCCCAGAGAGCTGGAAACAAGGGCAAGAGAGGACAAAGTAGCAGCTAAGGTGGTACGTGGCACAGAAGGCCGGATCTCCAAGAAGGTGGGAGGGTAACAGAGTGACTGTGTCATCCAAGTCAAAGTGTACGAAAACAGCAAAATATAACTGCAAATACATGTTCAGGTCATCCTAGACCTTTTTGAGAAGAAAATTAAGAAATGTAATGGACAGAAATGATATGATGGAGCAAAGGGAACAAGTTTTTTTTTTTTTTTTTTCCATTTTTTCGAGACAGGGTTTCTCTGTGTAGTTTTTTTGCCTGTCCTGGATCTCGCTCTGTAGACCAGGCTGGCCTCGAACTCACAGAGATCCACCTGCCTCTGCCTCCCAAGTGCTGGGATTAAAGGCGTGCGCCACCACCGCCCGGCTCAAGTTCTTAATAAATGAAGATAGTCTAGTCCTAATCATTCTGATGTATCTGACGTTGGAAAAAAAAAGGGGCCAGTTCAAAAAAAAAAAAAAAAAAAAGGGCAAAACAAGAAACCAACTTATTTTTTCTTTGGGAGGGGTCCCAAAATCTAGTCCCCATTCTTCTGCTAAGTGACCACATGCTTTTGTGAGCTAGGACACAGTAGCAGTAGTCCACGCCTGAGAACAGTGAGATGTATGAGAAGCAACAAAAATGAAGCAGGCAGATGGAACCCATGCGCAGACAGACAGACTACCCTAAATCAAACAAAAGCACACTTTTTCTCTCTGATGAGAAGTTGAAGGCTACATTGGTGACTGCAGTTTTTATAGGAACCACCAAAGGAGCATAACATAGGTGCTTAGCAACAACAGCGTCATCAGAGATGAAGGGAGCAAGCTGAAAATGTGAAGCAGGCAGTGGTAAGATCAAGAGAGTTTCTACCCTTTTCACAGGAGTTCTAAGAGCAGCAGGGCAATGCAGCCAGCACATCATCTCGAGTATTTAGAGTGCTGGTGCCTCCCAGCAAGGGGCATGTCAGGGTGTACACTTGTGCTTACCTGGAGGATCCTTGTAGCTTTCTGCTTGTAGTCAAGTAACTCCTGCTTAGAAGACTCCAAGCTCGATCTGTGTAGCTTGACTTGCTGCTGGAGCTCATCAACCTTCTTCTTCTCCTCAGAGTACTTTCTTTCTGCCAGAGTAACCGCTTCTGCCAAATTCTGACGTTCCACTTCCATTTTATTAAGGCGTGCAGCAAACTCACTCTGTGGTAAATTTTACATTATACTTATTCTATCATTTAGCTTGAAATATATTTACAACCATGCATTCAGAATCTTAAGGGATTTATAGCTCTAATCAACAATGACGTCAAAAAAAGAACAGCAATGCATTAAAGTCAACTAGGAGTTTGTTCAAGGTGCAACAAGGTCTTTTTTGGGCTTAGTGAACTGGAATTTCCAATTTTGGTGCTGGAGATCTGTTTTCTAAGAAACACCCAGGTATAGTGTTGCACACCTAACTCCAGTACTTGGGAGGCAGAGGTAAGAGGATTGCCACAAATATAAAACAACCCTCAGCAAATCAGCGAAAGCGACCTTTTATTTTATTTTATTTTGATGCAGAGTCTCTCATTGAACCTGGAGCTTACCATTGCTAGACTGGCTGGCCAGAGAGCTCCAGGAGTCTACGTGTTTCCTCTGCTCACCCATGTCCACCTTTTTAAATGAATCCAATTGTAGGTCTTCGTGCTGGTACAGCACAAACTTTACTAAAGCATCTCCCCAGCCTCACTTTATTCTTTTTTATGGCCTTAACAGGATTTCCACATATGGACAAACAACAACTTGTTTATCTCGGCAGCAAGTAGCATTTTTATTTCCAGCTTTACCCAGATATGAATACTGCTCTACACTTAGTCAGCAAGTTTTATGCGAACACACAATTTTTAATCTCTTGAGCAGATACCCAAAGTAGAACTGATAAACCATATGAGAACTCTATATCTCTATGTTTAGCTTCTTGAGGAACTGCCTGTTCTCAGAAAAACTTCTGAATATTTTTAGAACAACATAGGTATATGACTCTTGTTCATCTATAAACTTTAAGGAATCTAAATACAGACCAAATATCCCTGGAGATAGTTTCAGTATCTGAGTGAATGAATTGCAATATGCTGTAAGTATAAATAAAGTACACCATGTTTTAAAAACTCAGAAAACAGAAGAGAACATAAAATATCTCACTAATACATATTTTTCTTTGATATAAGGTTTCTCTGTGTAGTCTTAGCTGTCCTGGAACTTACTCTATAGACTAGGCTGGCCTCAAATTCAGAGATGTGCCTGCTTCTGCCTCCAGGGTGCTGGGATTAAATGAGTGCGCCAACACCACTCAGCCTCTCACTAATATTTTTTAACATGAACTACATGTTGAAACAGGTTATTTACCCCTTATCCAAAGTCCCCTAGGACCAGAAGTATTTCAGACTATAGAATATTTACAGATACAAAATAGGAGTTTGCAACCTTGACTGTCCATTGGATTCAACCTTGAGTATTATAAAAACAAACCACTAAACTGGGCATTGTGGCAAATGCCCTGAATCCCAGCTTAGGAGGCAGAGGCAGGTGGACCTCTGTGATTTTTGAGGCCAGCCTGGTCTACATAGTAAGGTCCAGGACTTCTAGGGCTATGTAGTAAGACTCTATCTCAAAAACAAAGTAAAAACAAAAACAAAATAACCTTCCCCCACCCTGAAAAAAAACCCTCACTAAAACCTTCAGTGGATTCAGAGGCGACTTTCAAGTGTAAACAAGTCAAAGACTGAACTACACTTAAAAACTGCTTTAAAAGCAGAGCTATAAGCCAACATGGTGGTGCACACCTTTAGTTCCAACTCTTGGGAGGCAGAGGCAGGCAGATCTCTGAATTTGAGGCCAGCTTGGTCTACAGAGCAAGTTCCAGAACAGCCAGGGCTATACAAGGAAACAAAAACTAAAACCAAAACCAAAAAAAAGAGAGAGAGAGAAAGTAGAGATGTAAATAGTATGTATAATTTTCTCTTGAAATAAATGAATCAGGTTAAACTAGAACTAGACAAGATTAAATAAAAAAAAAAAAAAAAACCAAGATACCCCATTTACTGAAATGGCAATGGTTGTTACAACCAAATTCAATGACAGATACACAGCTCTGATGAACATAAACCTTTTTAATTTTCTCTCATACATAAAATTAACTTAGCAAGGGTTAAGATAATTTTTTTTCAAATATCTAGGCTTCTGTTTGACAAGATGCATGGTAGAATTCTGCTGAAGAATGAATGTGCTATGAAGTGCAGAGGCAACCCTCTCTGCCTGAGTACCAAGAGAAGGTCCCTTCTGACCTGCATTTGTTTGTAGCTCTCTTGCTCTCTCTTCAGAGTGGCATCTGCTTCATGCAGCCTCTCCTGAAGAGTTTGCAGAGCTTGATTCTGTAGGCTACTGCCTTCATTGTGATCCTGCATTATCCTAAAAGGAAAGGCATCACATGAAAGAACACATTGCCACAGGGAGCAAGCAACCAGGTACCGTAATTCCTAGAGCATCTATGAATTAGTCAAAGAAAAAAGATGGTCTAAGACATTCTTTTTTAATTTATTTAATTATTTATTGGTATTGTGCTTGTATGTACATCTGTATGAGAATGTCAGATCCCCTGGAACTGTAGTTACAGACAGTTGTGAGCTGCCATATGGGTGTTGGGAATTGAACCTGGGTCCTCTAGAAGAATAGCCACCGCTCTTAACCTTTGAAGCCATCTCACTAGCCTCACCTAGGATGTTCTTTTTTTTTTTTTTCCAGAGCTGAGGACCGAACCCAGGGCCTTGCGATTGCTAGGCAAGTGCTCTACCACTGAGCTAAATCCCCAACTCCTAAGATGTTCTTAACAGAATATTTTTCTATTTTTAGGCTAAATATAAGTACATACCATATACTAAATAAAGGATGGCACTATGCTTTTTAAATACTCTTAAATTTACAATTTTCTAACTATGTATCTCAAGGGTCAAAAAATGAATCCATTTTAATCACTCACATTTTCAACATTATAAAATTTTCCCTTTTAAATTTCTAAAAAAGCTGATTCTTCATAAGCTGTAAACACTACACTATTACCAAACGTGTACACTCTAGTTTGCCTTTTCTTTATCAGCAGAACTGCCTACCGTGACTTTTCACTCTGTAAGGCTTCCAGAGCTTCTGTGCGGGAACTCAGCACCTGGTCAGCCTCTTGCAGGCGCACTTTGAGGACAGCCAGCTGGGAATCCTTGGCAGCCACTGCTTCAGTAAGGTCATCGACTTGGGCTCGTAGCTCCCGAGTTATCCGATCACTCTTGGAATGGTCAACGTTCCATTTTTCAACTCTTGTTCTTGCCTTATTTAATTCTAGAAAAAATGAAATTTCTCTACTCAAGCAAAACAGAACACATCTTTTGATGATATGCATAGAGAGATATGTAGTCTGCCGCCAAAAACAATTTCAAAAGTACTGAAACAAACTTCATGCGGTTTCATGAAACATTAGTTTCAAAACATTTCATGGCTCCATTAGTCTAAGCAAATCAAAGTTTTTTTTTTTTTTCTAGTCTTTTTAGTAATCTTATTCTGCCCCTCTGGCCTTCTTTCATGCCTAAATAAAACTTCCCACTGTTCCATCACACTGATCTCATTGGCCCTAGGAACCAGGGTAGACATTTCCTATCCATTTTCATCTCTCCTCAGCCACAGCCATAGTATTCACACCCTCTCTGTCACCACCACACCACAGACACATTATTTCTTTTCTTTCTTTTTTTTCCCCCAAGTCAGGGTTTCTCTGTGTAGGCCTGGCTGTCCTGGAACTCACTCTGTAGACCAGGCTGGTCTTGAACTCAGAGATCCACCTGCCTCTGCCTCCCGAGTGCTGGGATTATAGGCATGTGCCACCACTGCCTGGCTTATTATTTCTTTTTTTGAAAAGATTATTTTTATGTGCAGTTTTTGTCTGCATGTATGTATGTGCACTACATGCATGGCCAGTGCACCTGAAAATCGGAAGACGACACTGGATCCCTAGAACTGGAGTTACAGATGGTTGTGACCTATCCTATCGGTTCTGGGAATAGAACTCGGATCCTCTGGAAGAGCAGCCAGTGCTCTCCAGTCCCAATTGTTTCTTTCTGAATCATTTCTGAAGAATTAGAGGATTATCTACTAGTCATGTCATTGCATGGTTCTGGAGGGCACTAGTCACAAAGAATTCCATGTGTATTTATGGTCCCTGGGGTGGCAACACTGTGACCCTGCCTACGAGTGTCTAGCACTTAACCCCAACTTTGGATCAGGAAATAGTTCTCCTTAAAGCTCAGAATAAATAAATCAAATAATGAGATATTATTAATACCTGGTTTCTACTGGTTCTTAATTAGTAATTTACACATGTAAACCTAGTATTCATCAGGCTGAAACAGAAAGACTACTATAAGTTTGACATTAGCCTAAGCTATAGTGTAAGACTCTGTCTTCCCATATTTTTTTTTTTTTAATTTAGTGGTTTCTTAAGAATCTGAACTAGTGAGGCTGGAGAGATGGCTCAGCGGTTAAGAGCACTGACTGCTATTCCAGAGGACCCGGGTTCAATTCCCAGCACCCACATGGCAGCTCACAACTGTCTGTAACTCCAGTTCCAGAGGACCCTCACACAGACAGACATTCAGGCAAAACACCAATGCACATAAAATTTAAAAAAAAAAAAAAAGATTCTGAACTAGGGGCTGGAGAGATGGCTCAGTGGTTAAGAATACTGGCTGCTTGTCCAGAGGTCCTAAGTTCAATTCCCAGTAACCACGTGGTAGCTCACAACCATCTGTAATGAAATCTTGTGCCTTCTTCTGGCCTGCAGGCATACATGCAGGCAGAATACTATATGCATAATAAATAAATCTCAAAAAAATCTTTAAAAAAAAAAAAAAAAAAAGAATCTGAACTAGCCAAAATTTAGGTTCTAAATTTCTGAGGAAAAAAACCTTTCGCAGCCCCCATCTAATTAAGGCCTACCTTCTTGAGTTTCCTTGGATCTCTGAAGTAATGAGGCCATTTCCTGATTTAGAGACTGGACTTCATTCCTGAGCAGCTGATTCTCCAGTCGGAGGTTAGACAGCTCGTGTGAGCTGCTGCCGTCACCAGGTGGCAGACTGTGCTCCGTGCTGGTGGCATTCGATGCCGTGCTTTCCTTTGAGGATTCCTCGTGGCCTTCAGGCATAGACTCAGAACTATTTCCTTCTGTAAAACAAGAACACACTTGGGTATAATAGCACTGTCACTGTAAGCAGCTGTCACTTGCTTTTGGAATGCCTCTTGGTGAGTTAGTAGCTATAGTTAGAATTGCTGTGGGATGTCTTTCTGTATGCTGTACATTACAGAAGAACTTTGTTTTTTGTTTTTTTTTTTGGTTTTTCGAGACAGGGTTTCTCTGTGTAGCTTTGCGCCTTTCCTGGAGCTCACTTGGTAGCCCAGGCTGGCCTCGAACTCACAGAGATCCACCTGCCTCTGCCTCCCAAGTGCTGGGATTAAAGGCGTGCGCCACCAACGCCCGGCACAAAAGAACTTTGGATTGCTGTCCAGGCAGGCAGCTGTCTCTGTCATTCTAGATTTTTGGAAATTGCTTACAATGCACTTCCTGTTTACTTAGGTAATATTATATCCTTCTGGGGTCTTTGATACAATTGAAGACTAGATAGTTATAATTTTCTTTGGTTATGATAAAAGATAAATTAGATATGAAACTTTAGACTCACAAATATAGGATAGATGATAGAATATTTTCTTTAATTTTCCCAAATACAAATAGACTAGATATTGTACCTGTAATTCTTGCTTGATACCGTTTTGTTATATGTAATTTTACTATGTTAAAGTTAAAACTTTCCTTTTTGATTAGACAGAAAAGGGGGAGTGCTATGGAATGTCTTTCTTATGCTGTGAATGTGTTGCTCTGATTGGTTGATAAATAAAGCTGTTTGGCCTATGGCAAGGCAGCTTAGAGGCAGGCAGGAAATACAAGCAGATAGAAGAAAGGAGAGGAGAGAGAGAGACGCCAGCCTGCCGCCCAAAGAACAACATGCCAGCAGATCGGTAAGCCACAGAACACATGGCAAAATATAGATTAATAGAAATAGGTTAATTTAAGTTATAAAACCTAGCTAGCAAGAAGCCTGCCATAGGCCATGCAATTGGTAATTGATATAAGCCTCTGTATGTTTATTTGGGTCTGAGTGGCTGCAGGACTGGGCAGAACACAGAAAAACTTCCAGCTACATAGGATCCCATAAAATACCATTAATTCTCAACAGATACTCTAATGAAAATCTAGTCTCACAAATGGAGTCTATAGACCTT
>CABHPH010115809.1:0-13742 GCA_902168325.1 Peromyscus nudipes
TTCAGGCTTCTAGCAGCAGCTCAGCTGAGACCCATTCTGGATGAGGGCTCGGGGCATCCAGTCTGAGGAAACAAGACCAGCTGAGGATCCAGCGAGGTGAGATAGCTGTGGCTTATTCTGTCTCTCTAACCTTCCAGTGTTCACCCCAATACCCGGCTCCGGGTTTGTTTTATTAATAAGACCTGTTAAGATTCCTGCTACAAGGAATCCTAGTAAATGGGGATGTGGAGCCTGAACCAGCCTTTTTCTGTAACCAGGCAAGGCTTCCAGTCGTGGAACTGGGATACCAGTCCAGCCACAAAATCTTTGACCTTCAATTTGCCCTGCCTGAAAGATGTGCTAAAGTAAAGGAAGCAGAGAACTTGTGAGAGTGGCCAACCAACAACTGGTCTAACTTGGGCCCACACTATGAGAGGGAGGGTTCATAGGGACTCACAGAGACTAAATTGACAATCGGGGAACCTGCATGGATCTATGCCAGGTCCTCTGCATGTATTTTATGGTTGTGCAGCTGCTTCTTCTTGTGGGACTCCTAACAGTGGAAACAGGGTTGTTCCTGACTCTTTTGTCTGCTCCTGAGACCCTTTTCCTCCTCCTGGGTTGCCGTGTTCAGCCTTGATATGAGGGTATGTGTCTCGTCTTATTGCGTCTTGTTATTTTATGCTCTTTTGAAATCCCTGGAAGGCCTGCTCTTTTCTGAAGGGAAACAGAGGAGGAGCAGAACTGGGGGAGAGGAGAGGGGAGGGGGGAATGAGAGGAGTAGAGGGAGGGGAAACTGCAGTCAGGATGTATTGTATGAGAGAAGAATAAGAAAAGGGGAGTGGCTTCATGGATTTCAAGTTTGTTAATGGAGTAAAAACATTAAGAACAAATTATTCTTAGAATGTGAGCTTTGTCCAAGCTAGTGATAATGCCTTATGACAGTGTGCCACAGTGCTGGGAAGTAACAGGGAGTCACAGATACCAATCAACCACAAGGTCACCCAAGGAAGCAGCTGATACTCTACAGGGGCCTGTGTGGCTTTTCAGTTCTTCAGCTCTATTTAATGTATCTTCCCTTAAAGTATCTTCAAACTCACAATAACTATTCACAATAAAAATGCCATTGTAAGTTATGCAACACCTCAGAAATAGTTGTTCAGTGTGTATAAGATGCTAAGATATGAAAATTAATAAAACACAGTCTATAACCCTGATGATCTACAAATGAACACCTTCTGCTAATTCAGAGCAACCACTCTCTAAAACTAGAAACAAGAAGGGAGGAATTTTAAGAGACAGATGCATTGAAGACACCATCAAAACAAGCCTGAGTTTCCACTTTCAATATGAGGAGACCTTGGCCCACAGATGTTGAGCTACATCTGTTCCATCATTCAGAGGTCCTGTGACTGAGCTGGGTGAAAATTTGGTCTCATGTCAGGTCCTATGCTCACTTCTCACCATAGTGTGGCTCCCATCCAGGTATCTTCCAAGACTGCTCATTTTCAATAAAGCAAACTATTTGCTGTCTAGGCACTGGTTGACTTGAAGGTAAAGAAGAAACAGACCCAGTCCTGGTGAAAGTGAACTTACCATCCAACAACATTTTGGCTGCCATGGCTGTTGGTAACCCCACAGTTTTAGCCATTGCCGAAAAGCCATTGAAGTCTCCATAAACCACAAGATCAATGATCTTATTTTCTAAATGTCCAGAGGGATGCCTGATGCCAAAGCTGTCTCTCATCACAATCATATCTTTTTCTTCGGGGCCTTAAAACAAATGCAAACATTCTAAATCATCATTGTAGCTTAACTATTATTTGTACTTTACCTTTCTGCCCTTCTCTGAAGTTTCCCATCCAATTACATATGATCTCTAGATAACCATTTATGATGCTTTTTACCCAAAGATCAGTGAAAACTTCAAAAAAAAAAATAAAAATAAAAACATTGACCACATTCCTTTTTCAGTATCGAGTAGTCTGGTTGGTGTGACAAGAAAGATGGACACTTGCTCCCAAAAATATTGCTTTGGTATTTACCTAATACATTAAATACAAAACTCTTTTTTCCTTCTCATAGTTTCTGAATTCATTATTTCCTAATGATTTTTCTATTATTGCCTCAGCCCTGTGCCCTTTCCCTCTTTTCAAATCTCTCCCTTCCTGTTGCACGGCCGCCGCTCCCAAGACCAGTCCTTTGGCCAAACTGTCTTGTGATTATTCTTCAGCAATGTTTAGTGAAAACCCATAACCTACCATAGGAGAGTTTTGAGACCAAGTGCTTGGAGAATGCATCCACAATAGTCTCTGCCTGAGGGACCTGCTCATCCCCCAGTAAGCCCAACCTGAAAAGCACAAATGTCTCTGTTAGTTCACAGCCTATGCATGTTCTCTGGGGAGTAGAAAAGAGCTCCTGAGCTCTTAGGCATTAACTCACAAGTTCTAAGATTCACTTAAACTGAAAAATGGTAATAAAAGGAACTCCTTAGCTTCAGGATCTCCCCAGATTCCCTGAGACACTGCTTCATAGAGCAGGGCAAGAGGGTATAAAAAAGCTCATGTCTTATGACATTTTAAGAGTTAATTTACAGATTATTTGTCTCACATTAAGTATACTTGTATGAATAATATTCCATAGTCACATGAACGAATATTCTGCAGTCAGTGGGGGAATACTCAGAGAAATCCCACTTTATCCAGGAACAGAGTGAGAAAATGCTTCAAAATAAACATTTTCCAGGTCATAATTGCCATCAGATTTCTTCACTTATCTACTTTTTTAATCCAAATATAAACATAATACATTATAATCAATCTAAGGCCAACCTAATGAACATTAATTAGCTAATAAAGAGCTAACTAATCAAAGACAAATATGTGTGTGGTATGTCATAGCCTTTCCTTGGCCAGAAAGGACTACATCATTAATCACTGGTCCAATGTATTTTGATCTAAATGAAAAAAATGGGTCCTTACCATTCAGCAGCCTCAAGCTGGGTACTGTCCCCTCCCAGCTTTGTAAAGACAACTTCCTTAAGCTTCTCACATGAAGAGGAGCGAGAAATTCCAACTAGGTCACACAGGAGCTGTTTCTGATTAGAAAAAGAAACATGGAGAGTCAAAGCCCCTAAGTAGTAAATCATCAATTATCTGAGAAATAAGTCTATCAAGACATTAGACATCAAGTGGACCTCAAGTTTGTTAGAAAAAAATTAAAATAGGAAATTGAAACATAAATTACATGTGTATAAATATATATATGCATGCATGCATATCGATATATCACAAATGCATGGGATTCCAGAACAATGTTTAACCATAAAATTCAATGCTAAAAAGGGGAAACACTAAAACACTTCGTGGTCATGTATCTTCTCCATCACTGTTTTCACCCATACTCCACACACACCCTGTAGCAATCAATCTGGAGCAGGTTAAAGTACAGGGGACTTACTGCTGTGGTTGCCAATGGCAACCAGAGTTCTTTTGTCACTTCAATAGATGAGAAAGACCTCGCAGGGAATCAAATTTCAAAAGAACACTTAAAAGAGTGGCCATAGATTTTTTTTTCCTTCTTTCTAAACAAAACTTTTTCCAGGGTCCTGGAAGGAAGCTAGGCTCCAGATCAGAAGTCAGACAACTGGTTCCCAGGCCCAGGGTGGCTCATTGCCTGCTTTATGAAATAGGAGTTCACTGGAATATGTACCTACCCACGTGTTTATGCCTTGTCTATGGCAGTACTAGAGTGCTCTGCAGAGACTGCTTGGCCCACAAAGTCTAAAATGTTTATAATCTGATGCTATGCAACAAGAGTGTTGTTTGTGTTCTACACAATAACTAACAGCATCCTGGGAAACCCAGGAGGAGTACACTGCTTCCCAGCCTACCTGCTCAGCTGCTATTTAGATGCCAGCCACTAGTGGGAGCTCTACTTCACATTCAGCTATGAGTTCTAAATTCCAGTCTAACTCCAAGACTCCAGGATATGACACAGAAATGCCTAAAACTCAGTAATAATCTTATTACTCATGATCATGCATGGCCCAATGAGAGGACTGGCAAGATTCATACCAGCACCCTCCCAAATATCACACTCAGTGGGCCCAAATGACCTATACAACTGGAAAATTCCAGAGTCCAAAACAAAGAGTGAAGGCATCTCTTTCCAGGGGTTAGGGGGAAGATCCTGTGGAGTGAGTACAGAAGCAGACCAGGCACATTAGGCCATCAACTTCTGCATCTTCCCCAAGTGTGGAAGGAGTAGATGTTCTCAGGACTCATCATTGTACATCAGCTACAGAAAGGATGCTTTGGAGGTTTGTTTGTTTTGTTTTTTGTTTTTGTTTTTGTTTTTTGTTTTTTGTTTTTTGTTTTTGTTTTTGATTTTAGTTCTCTGCAAAACTTATCTCTCACTGGTGTTGGGGATCTCCAGTTGGGGGGGGCATTACAAACCACGCCCTCAGCATGCCAAGGGGTGCCTCTGCCCTGGAGCTGCTCTCTCCTGACCCAGCCCCTTAGAAAGCCTGCCAAGGGTCAGCTCCTCCCGTGGGGCTGCCCAAGACCATGCCTACAGAGTATTTAAGACCTGGTCTGCCAGACCCACCACATGATTCCTCTTCTGCCTTCCCTAGAGTCACCTGGGAGTTGCTTTGCTCTGTTTATTAGACCTGGACTTATTAATTTGGCTTGATTGACTTATTTCATTGGCAGAGGATGCCCAATGACTGGGGATCCAATACGTATCAACTGGGTCATCTCAGGAGGCATGTGTGCAGTGGACAGCACAGAATTCTGGAGATACTCACCCAGGTGAGAGGGTTGGACTCAGGTAGGAGGGCAGGATATGCTTCTCTGTTGATGAGACCCAACTTTACAAATCCATTCAAAGCTTTAGAATATCCCTGAAGAATTAATAAGTAGCAAGTGAATTATTTTCCCTTAAAAGACAAATGAATTTTTAGCTATTTTTTTAAGCAAGATCTACCTTTACAACTAATTAAGCTTTTTTTAAAGAGTGTTTTATCTTTATAACTTATTTGGAAATAATCTTCATTGCTGATATATTAACAGTATCATAATTCAACTGGTTCACATAAAAGACTTTATAAATGGGTCTTTTTTCATTTTCTCAGTACTATGTTGTATGGTATGTTCTGGCAGCATATGGGCTAATTTCCTGGTGAACTATATAATGCAGTTTAACAGAATATTATTTGATAGAACAGTCAGATTTTGATCTTTTCTTTATTACACTGCTTTGTGTTCTCTTTACATGCTAAGGATCCATTCCAGGGCCTTATGCATGCTAGGAAATCACTCTATCAGCTTAGTTTCTATCTATTTTGCTTTCTGGTGATGGAAAGAACAATAATCCATATCCCCTTAAAAGCAGAAACCCATTCTACAGTGAAGAGCTAGTTATGTATAGAATATGGGGAAGGACCATGCTAGGACTCCTTTACCTCGTTTTCTCATTTTGAACATATTTATAACATCTCAAGTGTGATCAACTGAAGTTCCTATTTTGTGTTTAAGAAAGAATTTCAGATCTGCTTTCAGGAAGTCCATCTAACCCTGTCATTTCTCCCAGACTCAGTCCATGTGTTTCCAATGATGCTAACCTCATCATAAGCTCTGGAAACATAGAGGACACTGATCTCAAAAAATAAATCACAGCTAACAAAACAAAATTCATATGTTTAGCTATTAGGAAAAGGGGCAGTTAGTTACTCACAATGGATTTGAACCTAATAGACCATAACAGGAAGCTGGAACCAACTTGGTACTGCGGGGAACCTGAGACCACGTCATCTTACAAGACTGAGAAATGAAGTGCTCAAATCCAGGTGTACCTAAAGCTGGCCTCCTACTTGCTCCCTATCCCTAGAGAGTCAATAAATGCACTATTTTGAGTTGGGTCTCCTAACAATTTAATAAAAGGATTTAGTAAACTGTGTTGGAGACAGAATGTCCTAGCTGCATAGGGGCAGAGAATAAGCAGCAGTTGAGCGTTCAGCCCAAAACAAGATATTTATACCATCCCATGGAACACTGCAGAAGCAGGAGCAAAAAGACTGTAAGAGCTGGAGGGCTACAGGGAGGAGGGAAGAGAAGTGCCATATTCTGGACAATACACAGTCACTGCAATTATGAATTCTCAGCGACTGTGGATGACTGCAGTGTATATGTATCAACAACCAGGCAAGAGTGGAGGAGGAACTCAGGGAGGGGCCTCAGTCCCTCACTGCTTAATGATTTCCTATGGATAGAGTTAAGAAGAGGGGGAGACACTAGCTTCAGTTTGTACCCACTGGTAACCCTGCCAGACTTCCTAAGGGATAGTACCAATTCAACGATCAGACAAACAGCCCTGATTAAACTAAACAGGTCATACAACAAAACCAAGTCATAAACCTTGGGAAGGGACGCACAGGGGAAAGGGTGGGTAGGTGGGGAGTGGGGGGACTAGAGGCTGTAGTAGAGAGTAACCAGAATGCATCATACAAAAGTATGGAATTGCCAAGTAACTTAATAACTAACTTATTTTCTGAAAAAATAAACTCCAACTTGGTTTCTCATTCTAATTTTTAGAAAACAAATAAGCATATACACTACTTACATCAAAACTAGCAATGTTTTTTAAAATATAGCACTTACCTTATATCTCAGTGTACCCCTCAACAATGTGTGGGCAGATGGAATCCCATAAATTTCAGCATATCGTGTACTATCTCTGTTAGGATACCCTTCCAAGTTCAGGCCTGGGAAGTAATCCATGGATGTGACAGAGTCGAGAAAAGAGACTCCCCCTGTCACATTCACAACCTGAGGAAGATTGAAAAATAGCTGGGCTTATCTGCATTAATTATTAATGTTTAATTAATTATTATTAATTAATTAAACAAAACTAGCAGAGCTTTGAAAAACATTAATGAAACTCTGATTGCTACTCAGCATGCTATTAGCCAAGCTGCTCTTCTTGGAATAACTTGCCAGACTTTCCCCCAAACTTTCATATCCTAATAAACTTTATTTTCTAAACAAAAGTCTTGTTTTCAATTGACTCTTGCCCCTGGTTAAAATAGCATTATGCTGTATTAGGGGTTTTTTGTTTGTTTGTGTTGCTTTGCTTTTTTGTAAGCTAAGAGCGTCAAGTGTGCATTCAAAGGCTTGTATGCTCTGACAGCAATGGCAATATTCCTTTCTTTAGTTTCATGTCTCCTCTGAATACACCAGGCACTAGTCTTGCACTCTTCACTCTCCCAACCATCATTTATTGAATACCCATTATTGCATGTGCCAGAGATGACACACATTGTATCGAGAACAAGGAAAACAATGAATAGGATTCAATTCACATCTTTTGTTCACTCTTTGTTCACTGGAAAAGCCTTTGCTGAATGTTGGGTAATCATCGGCAACTGCACAAAACTTGAAGCTCATGTTGAAGAGGCAGCAGAAGGAAGACCTCCCTTCATAACAGAGACAATGCCAAGACTACACAATGAAGCTCAAATACACCTTCCCGCTGGTGAGAAGCTAAACCCTGATTCCCAAGAGCCTCGTATCCCTCCCCAGCATACATTCAAAGTGCAAGGAAACACTGTTTCATGTTTAACTTTAAAGTATTACATTTCCTCTTAGAGCTTGAGGTCTGTGGTTGTCCTTGAGATAATGAAAAACATTCTGGAATGATAAAATCAGGGCTGAGGCTGCTGTCAAGCTGGACTTTGTCCTGCTGGAAACAATTTGACCGAATTTCTAAAGCTGCACAAACTAAGACTGCAGGAGACAGTTGCCAGGGTTCACAGGGATTTTCCCAAAGGAAACTAGGCTAAAGGCAATGGTGCCCAGAACACATTTCTGGATGAGCTCATCTATATTGAAGCGTAAGAGACAAAATGGAAACTAATTCATACACTACCGAGGGCCCAGGGGAAGAACGGGGGAGGGCTGCAGTGTACATAGGACGGGTGAAGTGAGATCTTTTCAGTTGAAAAGATCACTTGCAGTAAGTATACCTTCTAAAATCTCAGAAAGAATCCCAAGAATGTGAAGAATGTTTCTCATTTAATTTGATCAGAGCCCCTTCTTTAGACTGTATTAAACTTCTTCTAATAGAATTCTAGTTTTAAAAACAACCTAATAAAGAAGCCACAACCTGAGTCTCTGTACCCATCTTACTTCTGAAACCTACAGCAACTCTAAAGTCCTGCTTCTTCAGTTGAAGATCAGGATAATTTTTAAAGAAAAACTCTTGCCAGGCATTGTAGTAAAAATCTATAATCCCAGAGTTTGGGGTGCTAAGACAGGAGAATTGCTAAAAGTTCAAGGTCAGCCTAGACTATGTACTAAGATCCTATATAATAAGGAAAAAAAAAGGAAGAAAGGAATACCAACTTAAAATAAATCAGCAAGTTTCATAAAATCAGATAATTTAAACTAGCTGCTAGTGATTCACTTAGAGAAATTAACAGCTGATAGACCTGATCCCAAATTAACAGTGTGGGTATGAGGAACTAAGAATTAAACAGAAGCAGACAGATAGGGAGAGGGGTCACAACCAGGTAATAAGGATTTGAACTTCCAAGATGGCTGGTTTCTTCCTCTCCAGGATGTTGGCTTCTTCATCAACCTCCTGACCTGAGACAAAAGCCTGGAAGCTTAAAACCTGGTGAACTTTTTTCCCACTATTAGCCCCTCTCCTTAAGGAGAAACTGAATTTGGGACTCCCAGGCTCCCTCTACACACACACACACACACACTTTGCAGAGCATTCTTTTCTGTGCCTTGCTGTGTGTGTGGTTCCTCACCACTCTTAAGAGCCTTTCTTCACCAGCTACTTCTGTCTGCTGCATCTCAGAGTTTCCCTGTTGTTACATATTGCACATGAGACTTTTCCCGCCATTTGATTATTTAACTGGCATAGAAAACGAACCAATCAAGATGCCTGCACTGTAACACTTCTCACCATTTGATAAGCAGCTGGCAATCCCAGTGTCCTGGGTTCAAAACAAGCCCTGTCTAGTTCAATATTCTATTAAGAATGTCAATGGAGACATTAAAATACATCTATCCATTTTGCATAGAAAATGCATTTCTCTCTGCTCAGACAATGCTTGTGCCCCAGACCCACCCCCAGCAGAAGTATAGCACATTACATGTTGTGGTTGCAGGATTCTCTGAGTCCAATTCTTTTACACACACACACACACACACACACACACACACACACACACACACGTCACCTAACCAATGAGAATCACAGGCCTATATCTTAGAATAAATACTCAAATACTCAAAATAAGTGATGAATCAGCTTACCTCCATCTTGGGCTTGAAAGCCATCTTATAATAAAGACAAACTAGGCTCATCTTGCTTATGATTAAACCTCTGTTTCTCAAGGATTGGGCTATGCTCCATCTTTAACCTTAACTACAAATAGCTCTGTACTGCCTGTTCCTGGAAATGACAACCAGGCTTTTGTTTAAAAAAAAAAATATTACTATCTTGCAATCCTGTGTTTCAAAAGGTTGTTATGACTACCTGTTGTTATGGCCACCTTACAATCATGTCTTTGTTTCAGAAGGTTGTCATGACTAACTTGTTATGCTTACGCTCTGCTCTGGTCACCCAACCTATTTTGCCCTACAAATCCCCTGTTTGTAAACCCACTATCCCTGAGCTATAAAAACCATCTCTTCCTTATGTCTAATACTGACCTCTTCAACCCCACTTTATAGGGAAGCAGCCTATGTACATGAATAAACAAATCTTGCTTTAATTAATTTAGCCATGATGATTTGGGTTGATGGTCTTTCTCCTTGAATCACTGGGATTAACCACTAAACTAATAAGAAACTTAGCACAGTAAATGTACAGGCTGTCATTTACTTGGGACCATCAGTCTTTTGGTAGTTTATGTGCTTACTTTTAATCCATGTAATTACACATTTTTTTCAGAAGTAAAAATAGGCTGTGAGTCACACAGAAGCAGATTTGTGCCTGCCTACCTGACCCATTGCCTGTATTCTTTCTACTGTATCACATGAACATCTTCATTTTGCTTATTTCTAGATCAGTATTTTCAAAAGGATATTGGCACAGTACAACATCTAGGATCCTTACACAAGTGCATCCTCCAAAAGCCATGCTGGAGTGGCGATGGGCACAGGGAGCAATCAGTTACTCTTGATTTTCTAAAGAGGAGGAGGGGCTTGCTTCCCACATGTATGAATTTCCCACTTTCCATGGGAAGATGTACCACCATCTATGAAGGGATGGAACTAAGAGAAGACTAGTCACTGCCTCCAGACACACGGGCGGCGGTCAGATTTGCTAGGAGTCAGAACAGTACCAGTGACTAGAACTCACAAGAACACAGGACAAGGCACTATGCTCTAATTCACAGGCTCCTTTCTAATTACTAGAAAAGTTCTGGGCTTCAACTTTAAGCCCAAAGCAGGGAGGGCTTCATCATTATGGTTCTGTAAATTCTGTAAGGCCTCCTTTGTGGCGGAGGGGACAGAAGGACAAGGACGTGAGAGACAGTTTTAAAGAAGCTTATCGATAAAGATTGGGGAACAGAGCTATAGACATGAATCACTGAAAATTTTTAGACACAGACAATCCAAGTACCTAAGTGTCAGACACTCTGAGTTCAGACAAAAGGACAGTGAACAAAGGCTGGAATGGCTGGGAAACTCTACCAGAGGAGATCTGAACAAGACCTTGAAAAAGTATCGTTTTAGTAGAGAAAAGAGAAGTATCGTGTTTTTCTCTTCAAGTCCTCCAGTGTCAGAAAAACGCAAGAAAGCCCTCCATTTTAGAAAGCAAGTTCAGGATGAAAAGGCAGTGGGAAGGGGGGGCCAGGGGAGGAGGTGGGGAGATACTTCAAATTCAGCAAATATAACTTGTGCTGTCAGAAATGACTTGTTGCTTTTCCTGAACTCTCGGGAGCACTGAGTTCTTTCCAAAGCTGGTATTTGCCAAAGACTTGGGGAATGCCAATAAGTTGGCTGTTAGGCGGATCACAATTGACATGGCTTCACTAACTCACACCACAAGAAGGCTGCAAAGCATGATACAGTAGGGGCACATACCTTTAATCCCCGTACTCAGGAGACAGAGGCAGACTGATATCTGTGAGCTCCAGGCCAGCCTGGCTACAAAGCTAGTTCCAGGACAACTATTACACAGTTAAACCCTTGTCTCAAAGAAAAAAGAAAGCAGCAAAGTGGCTATTATCATCCTTGTTTTCAGACAAGGAGCCGGTGATGTCAGGGCTAGAGCACAAAGCCAGGCTTCTGATGTTGATGCCTCACTAGTCCCTGAAGGTATATGTCACTGACGGCCTCTTTAATTTTTGTCTTTCTCATAATTTATATGGCCTCTGGAACAGAAACATCATGGTCAATGAAAGCAGACATTTTTCCAGCCTTTGCATATTACTCTGTACCAAACATGAGCCAGACAGACTGCAAAAGGTGAAAGGGGCTGACACACAAAAGAAGACAGGCTGAGGCATGTAAAAGAAAGTATGATTGGTGGAACATCAGGCTAAGATTCTGTCCCAAACCTTCATGATTCACAGGACTTCAAGATAAGATGGAATGCCAGTGCTCCATCACACAGCAGAGCTTGGTGCCTGGGGAACTTTATGCTTGCCTGGCTTCTGGAGACACTATGAAGGATGCCAGCATGTGCCCCAGAGCTCAGCAGTGCCTTTTTCATTCTAAAGCATGCCCCTAAAATACCTCGCTAGCTTAGTAGTGTTAGACACAGCTGTGATTCTCTGGTTACTAAGTCATTTGCTAAGTTACTAAGTTCTCAAGTTCAGCTGCTTGTTAAAAAAATCACTTGGTGAGCTTTGAAAATTTGTCAAAGTCTAGCAAATTAAAATCTTCAGGAATGAGTTTTAGGCATCCATACTTTCTAAACTTTCATTATGATTCATTCAGTGTGTAGCCATATCTATGAGCCATGCTGATATCACAGGCATAAGTGACCAAGGCTGATAGAAACACATACGTTGTTTCATAGGCAGTCCTGTCAAATATAAACTATGTGGCTGTTAACTATACTCATTCTATAAACGCCTTATTCATAGCTAAGGGTAATCTTATTCCTCTCTCCCTAAATATTATCTGGAAAGGGAATTTTCAAATGACCTTACCACACACAAATACACAAAAAGATGAATGTTTGAGGTGATCATTATGCTAATTACACTGACATAATCCTTGCATAAATAAATGTGTTACATTGTATGTCATTTATGCATATATCAATAATATATTCAAAATTTAAAGAAAAAAACTTCAGTCCTGAAAAATATTTAGATTCACATATAAGCTGAAAATGTATAACATGAATATTAGAAAAAAAATCTTTTTACTATAGATCAGAATGCATGACTTATCGTGAAGGGCCGAGACTGGAGAGCAAGGTAAGGGAGGTGCCTAGAATAGATGATTCACAAAAGAACCCTCAGTCCTGATACATTTTCTTACCAAATGTGAGTCTTTCCTTGCAGTTAGAGACACAAATACAGAGGTGGCCAGCTGTGGTTTCGATACCTGCTCTGCCACTTGCATTCTCTAACTGCAGCTGTGTTGTGTGGCTTACTCCACTTCCTTCTGTCACGAATGACAGCTCTCCTGCCTGCCTGGCACCTTCCACTCCTTCAAGGATGAGCACATCCTCTTCTGTTACACTCCACTTCCCAGCCTCAATCTCTCCACACAGGCTAGGCGATTGAACTCTTGACTGTAGTTCTGTGACAAATTAGACTTTTGGAAATTGTTCCTTGGATGATAGTTATTTAATCCAGTTTCTAACTCCCCTAACAAAAAAAGGAATCTGATAAAAAGAAATGGTTTTGGAGGAGTTAGTGACATGGCTCAGTTAGTGAGGGCATTTGCCACCAAGCTTGAGGATCTGGGTTTGAACCTACTTAGTAGGAGAGAATCAGCTCCCACAAGTTGTTCTTAACCTCTGGATTTGCACCATGACTCACAGAGGTATGGATGCACATGCACACTGATACACACAATAAAAAAATTAACATAGAAACAATTTTAATGAAAGAGGAGGGATTGTATGAGGAAGAGATGTTGAGACCAAGATTGGAAAAAGCAGAGGGACAAATAGCCAAATGAATGGAAACACATGAACTATGAACCAATAGCTGAAGAGCCCCCAACTGGATCAGGCCCTCTGGATACGTGAGACAGTTGATTAGCTTGATCTGTTTGGGAGGCACCCAGGCAGGGGACCGGGTCCTGTAATCAGTGCATGAGCTGGCTCTTTGGAACCTGGGGCCTAAGCAGGGACGCTTAGCTCAGCCTGGGAGGAGGGGACTGGACCTGCCTGGACTGAATCTACCAGGTTGAATTCAATCCCCAGGGGAGTCTTTGCCCTGGAGGAGATGGGAATGGGGGGGGGGAGGGTCCGGGAGGGGGGAGGACAAGGGAATCCGTGGCTGATATGTAAAATTAAATTAAATTATAAAATTAAAAAAACAACATATAAAAAAACAATTTTAATAGCGTTGTAGTTAGTTGAAACCAGGGTTGACTCTCAGAGGATGGCCTTAGCCATCCTCTCCATGCCTTGATCTCATTTTTATAAAATAGTGAAAGTAATATACTAATAACGCTGTTAGATAGCATGGGGGAAGAAATATTAGTTTCATTCTGATGCGCCAAACCCCCCATGTAAAGGGGCACTTTGTAGCCACGAATTCTCTGAAATCG
>CABHPH010115810.1:0-11882 GCA_902168325.1 Peromyscus nudipes
TTGTTGTTGTTGTTTTGACTGACGAATCTATTTCCTCTATTGTATCCTCCAAGCCAGAGATTCTCTCTGCCATCTCTTATATTCTGTTGGATATGCTTGCTTCTGTAGTTCCTGTTCATTTACTCAGATTTTCTATTTCCAGCATTTCCTTGGTTTGTGTCTTTTTCATGGTTTCTATTTCAATTTTCAGGTCTTGAACTGTTTCTTTCCCTTGTTTAATTGCTTTTTCTTGACTTTCTTTAAGAGATTTATTGATTTCTTCCACTTTTTTTAAATTTGTCTTTTTCTCAGTTTCTAAGGGAATTTTTCATTTCCTCTTTAAAGGCCTCTATCATCTTCATAAAGTTATATTTAAAGTTACTTTCTTCTGCTTCTTCTGTGTTGTGACATTCAGGTCTTGCTGTTATAGAATCACTAGGTTCTGGTGGTGCCACATTGCTCTTTATATTGTTGTATGTATTTTTGCACTGGTGTCTACTCATCTCTTCCTCCAATAGGTACAAGAGGTGCCTGTGTCTGAGGGAGCTGCTCTTGGTCCATTTATTTCTTGCTGTTTTTGTGTCACAGGGCCCACTTTTGGTCCAGTTGGAGCTCTTAGTCTAATTGGAGCTGGAGGATTCTGTATCTCAGGTAGCCCCTGAAGTTGCAGGGGAATGGGTGGGTTTTGGGTAGTTAGTAGGTCTTGTAGGTTGCAGGATCTGATGAGGGGTGTTTGTGGGGAGGCCTGCTCACAGGAGTCTTCCCTGCTGGCCTGCAACTGGGGCAGTGATGGGGGGGGAGGCATGGGTTGTGCCTCGGGGCTGAGGTCTTAGTTTATTTCTTAACAGATTACAATAATTAAGAATAATGTTAATCATAATATTGAAGATTTCTATTCTTAAATATGCTGCAAATCATTTGAAAAGAAATGGAAATTTTGATTTGACATAAGCATATTAATATTAAATATTAATGATTGTTAATATACAAGCTGAGGTATTGTCCCATTTTACCCTGTCTCACAATGAATATTATCTTGCATAGGCAATGAGAAACTTTTTTAGCAGCCTTCAGTTTTCTTTTAAATTCCTCATCTTTTACACAAAAATATTCAAGTATAGATAATTCAAGAGGGAGTCTAGAACAAATACACACACACACACATACACACACACACACACACACACACACACACACACACATACACATACAGGCTCAGCCACACACTTGAAAAGTGAGAAAATTATCCTAAAAAAAATACTGATCAATTCATTATCATTACTATGAAAAAAATTATCTGATTTTTTTTCCTCCGGTTTCCAATTTAAGTGGAGAATTACATTTCACTTTATACTACAAAAAAGCAATTAAAAATATTTTAATAGTGGAATCATAATTTCTATCATTCAGTTCCTAGGTAATGACTGAATTAGGAAGGATTTCATAACCAGCTTGATTGTTATTAAAGTTGGAATCTTAATTTCATCTCCCTTAAAATTAGAATGTGGTGTCAGTAAAATTTATGGCTAAATTAAATATTTTAATGGCAGAAAGCCGGTGAGCATACCCAAGCTTGTTAAGAGTTATGCAGTTTCCACAGAAGGATGCCCTATTATATAAAGTCAGCACACCATGGAGAAATATCTCCATTTGTAAGTTTTATCACAGGAAATTAATTAGCAAAGCAATATGAGTATTAATCTAACACCTTTATGTAGTATTGGAGAGCTGAAACTGACCATCATTAATATGATATAATTAAGTCTCTAACCAAGATTGGCATGTCTTCTGAATGACTCAGCAAAGAGTTATAATCTTCCACCAAAATGGAAAAACAAAATTTTTGGTTTAAGATTTTAGTCCTTGTAAGACATTTTGGTCGTAAACCATGATTTCCACATTCTGTTTACTATATTCTCACTCAGTGGTTTGGTGAAGAAGCACTCTTAATAGGAAAATTCTCTTATTGAGAGGGAAAGAATGAGATGTTGGATGGATAGAGAGGTGGGCAGAGTCAGAGAGGAGTTTGAGAGGATGAAGAATGATCAAAATACACTGCATGAAAGAAGTTCTAAATAAATTAATATATACAAACAAAAAAGAAAATATCCTATCACAAACAGTGAGAAGTTGACACTAACATTTTCATTTCTGACTCTGAAAACAATAGTGAAAGAAAGATCCATTTGTAAGTTTCAGTCTCTGCTTACAAATAAAAAAAAATTCTAGCACATTTAGTTAATGGATACTTTCTTGGGAATTTTCTTGAATAGCATTTCAAATTGTGGTGATATATTGTGTACCCCAAAATATTGTGTTCCCTAATAAACTTATCAGGGGATCAGAGGACAGAGCCAGCCACTAGATTAGATATAGAGGCCAGACAGTGGTGGCACAAACCTTTAATCCTATCACTTGGGAGGAAGAGATCCATCTGGATCTCTGTGAGTTCAAGGCCACACTGGAAACAGAGTTAGGCAGTGGTGACACATGCCTTTAATCCCAGCACTTGAGATCTTATGCCTTTGCTTGGAAAGCACACTTGTCTTTAATCACAGAAAGTGACATGGCTGGGTGGAGAACGGTATATAAGGCGTGAGGAGACAGGAACTAAGCAGCAGTTCAGCTGAGACCCTCAGGGCTGAGGACTCAGAGGCTTTCAGTCTGAGGATTTGTGGAAACAGGATCGGCTGAGGAGTTGGCAAGGTGAGGTTGGCTGTGGCTTGTTCTGCTTCTCTGATCTTTCAGGTTTCACTCAATATCTGGCTCCATTTTTTGTTTTTTGTTTATTATTATTATTATTATGATTATTATTATTTATAAGACCTTTTAAGATTCGTGCTACCTCTAATGAGTTTGGAAAACTCTAAATTTAAAAATATCTCACTAATACCCTTGAAACAAAACATAGTCTTGCAAAGAAGAAAAAAACAGGTTGCTTGGCACTTATGGAAATCATAGTTTTCTATGATTTAAAAATTGTGGGCCATTTTCATTGTTTAATAAAATATAACCCTCAGAATATCACATTCTCATGTTTTATATTTATTTTTTAATTTCTTTTTTTCTTTTGAGGTTATACAATAATTATATCATTGACAAGAAAATTTGACTAATAAATATCAAAGAAAATCAAAGGGGAAACAGTTGCAATATCTATTTAAAACTATAATTTTATTTGGTAAAATTGAGGTAATTCAGGAAAAAAGAAAAGAAACAGTGCAGTGACGTTTTTCTGTATAACAAGCATCGTCAGCTCCTGAATCTTTTTCCTTCACTAACCATTAATGTTCACCTTGGCTTCTCTATAAATAAACCTTCTAGAATCACATCAGTCAACTTAGAACATTCAGGAAAGAAATGAGGAACAATTTTAATTTGACAAGCAGGCTCTATAGTGATTTCTTTCTGGACAAAATGGGTCACAAAAAAATAGTGAACAAGTCTCCTATGCATGTGAGGGAAGGTCTCAAATGCTCTATCTAATTTGAGCTTAATGCATTTCATAATTTTGGTCTGAAAGACAGCATAAATCTGTGGTGTGAATCCAAATTATTTTTTGTAAATTTTCTTAAGCAAAAGAAGACAGAACTAGAAGTTTATCCTCTAAAATGAAGAGTTTAGAGGACTCTTAGTTCCCCACACTTGAGAGTAAATGCTTTAAAAATTATTGTATTCTTCATTTATCATGGTCTCTTATTCCTTGTTCTCCTTCTCTGTTCTTGAATAAGTGAGACAGTTGATTAGCTTGATCTATTTGGGGGGCATCCAGGCAGTGGGACCCGGTCCTGTACTCAGTGCATGAGTTGCCTGTTTGAAACCTGGGGCTTATACAGGGACACTTGGCTCAGCCTGGGAGGAGGGGACTGGAGCTGCCTGGACTGAATCTACCAGGTTGAACTCAATCCTCAGGGGAGTCTTTGCCCTGGAGGAGATGGGAATGGGGAGTAGGCTGGGGGGAAGGCTGGGAGGGGCAGCAGGAGGGGGAAGAACAAGGAATCCGTGGCTGATATGTAAAATTAAATTAAAAAAAATTATTGTATTCTTAGGAAATGAACCAATACGTATGAGGAGAGATGGTAAGACCACTCAAGCGAAGGTATTCAGAGCAGCATCCTCAGTACCTGAGGATGGAGGAATGAAGAGACGACAGAGGAGGAATGTACTCTTTCTGTGCATGTGTTTCTGTAGGTAAATACACAAATGCTTTCCAAGATAAGCATTGTGAGAATATCTTCAAAATTTACATATTTATACTTCCTCTATTATGACATAGAGTCCTAAAAATCCTTTATTATTTATAAAATTAATTCTATTTTCTGAATCCAAGGGAGATGATATCAGTTAATTTGTAAGACAATCATTTTGTAATTACTTTTAAGATTCGTTCTTACATTTTATTATTATACATTTATAGATTATTCTGTGACTTACTCATCTGTATCAGGTGTCTGGCCTCGGAATATTATGACAAAGCATAGTCACCGTATCAGTTATCTTTTCTGATATTGTGACAACATACCTGACCAAAGCAGCTTAGGGAAAGCTGGGTTTCCTTTGGCTCTTTCAGCTCACAGTTTTAATTACAGTCCGCCATGATGGAGAAGTCATGATGGTGAAAGCATAAGATGGCTGGACACATTGCATGAACAATCAGGAAAGAAAGACATAAGCCTTTGTTCAGTTTGCTTTCTCAGTTTCAGTTCACCCATAATGGTACCACCATATTTAGGATAAGTCTTTCTTTTACAGTTAAACTTCTCTGGAAGCACCCTTGCATCCAAGCTTGGAGGTTTGTTTCTGTGGTGACTGTAAACCCTATCAAGTCCAAAGTCAAGATTAACTATCACAGTCTTCTATGAAGTGCATGCTCCAGAACAAAGGGGAGGAGTTACTACAGACATTCATAATGTTGAAGGTAGTCTATGATTTTATGTTGGCTGACAACCAAATATGTGGCCTGTAGTCTGTGGGCTGGACATGCCTAACTGGATGATTTTCGCATACTTTGGGCATGTCTTTTCCCCTATTTACTCTTTAATATGACTTATATATTCTAGATGGTACATAGCCCAATATTTTTACTAATATATTAATTATTTGGTTCTATTACTGGATATATAAAGAAATGAAAAAACCCAAATAGATGCTAATGAGTTTTAAATGTTTGGTTAAATGGGAAATTGATACAAGGGTGACTGAAAATAAAAGTGGCCCACATACGTCCTAAGACTTTGAATGAAGATATGTTTTGAACTAGTTCATGGGCCATTGAGTATGGGTTAAGTAAGTAGTCCATATGTACATGGAATTATGCAGGGAACATACATATATTTAGAAAATGTATCCTTTATGAATACAAACACAGGTGTAGAATGGTATACATACTAACAAGGAGTTTCTCCATAAAGGTTTTACTCTTGAGAATTTGATAACTTTGAAGTTCTTAAAGTTAAGACTGTTCATTCATTGTATCTAGGTTTTTAACTACTGCATTTATTAGCAAAATTAACTAAGAATTCATTTTATTACATCGATATTTGTGAGAATCCTTAGCTCTTATATGCCCCTCAGTGCCCCTCAGTGCATAAGATATTCTGGTTTCGAGCTAAAAATATTATAAATTCATCATTTGTTAAAGTTCATTTTAATTCAGGTAAAATATATTTAATACAATAGAATTATTTAAATCATAATATTTCTTCACAGGTTAGCTTTAGTTTTCTTAATTATATTTTATTAGTGTTCTATTTTTGAAACAAGATAATTAGGATAACAAGAATGAAAGAATATTTCAGAAATTAGATTTTTTTGAATCAATCGTCATTGATGACATGCCAAGAACTAACTCTCTCAAGACACACTTGAGTGGCTAAATTAGAAGTGTTTTAGAAACCAGGATTATAGGTCTCTATAACCATGATTGAAGAAGGCTTATGAATTCTGAAGTATTTTCTAACACTGCTGTTTCCTTTGGGCAGGCGGTATAATTGGATCCATCCTCAACTTGAGGGAGAATAATTGATGAGAAGTGTGCATTTAGTTAAGGCCACAGTGTTATCAATGTGTCAGCAGTGAGGAATATGGCAAAGTTACAATGGGCTATCATGTCCCAATAAAAGCTATTCATTCCTTATAAAATCAATTCTCAATACTCATAATGGATTCCACTGGCCTGTGGGATCTGGTCCCTGCCTACCCCACCTACTGTAATTCTACATGCTGTCTGCTTCATCCCTAAGCATCAACCATCCTGCCTCTTTTATCTTTCTTTATTTAGCAAATCAAGGCATACATTGAAGGACCTTATTTCTCTTTGTTCTTCTTGCAGGGTGGGGTGCTTGCCTTGATTAGCAGTCAAACCAACAGCTATAGTATGTAAGTATTAATTGGCTACTTAAAATAAAGCAACCCCTGCACCGATTCCTTTTACATTATTCTTCTTTTTAACATCTTTTTAACATCTAAAATTATCTTGTTCATTGACTATTCACTTCATTGTTTAGGCATTCCCCAGTTGAGATTCATAAAGGCAAAGAGCTGATTCCCCATGGCATAGGGCTTACAACATGCCTGACACAAAGTAAGTGCTCCATAAATCCTCTGTAATAGAAGGATTGATTGAATAATTGCTCTCAATTGCTCACAGTATGGCTTTTACTGTTTTTTTTTTCCTAAACCTATGTACAAACATGAGGGTGCATTGCTCAGTTCTTTGTACCAATTGAGATAAAGACATAAAAGTGTAGCAGAATCTTAAAAGTTCTTATTAATAAAACAAACCCGGGCCAGGTATTGGGGTGAACACTGGAAGGTCAGAGAGACAGAATAAGCCACAGCTATCTCACCTCACCGGATTATCAGCTGGTCTTGCTTCCTCAGACTGGAGGCCTCTATGTCCTCATATCCGAATGACTCTCAGCTGAACTGCTGCTAGAAGCCTGAATGCTTAACCAGGCCAAATGCTTCTCCAGGCCAAATCTTACCCAGGCCAAATCCTTCTAGTTTCTGGTCCTCACGCCTTATATACCTTTCTGCTTTCTACCACCACTCCCTGGGATTAAAGGTGTGCTTTCTGGGATTAAAGGCTGTGTCCCCATGCTTGGCCGTTTCCAATGTGGCCTTGAACTCACAGAGATCCAGAGGGATTTCTGTCTCTGGAATGCTAGGATTAAAGGCGTGTGCTACCACTGCCTATCCTCATGTTATTATTAATATTAATATTGTGGTTGTCCTGTTCTCTGACCCCAGATAAGTTTATTAAGGTACACAATATTTTGGGGAACACAATACCACCACATAAAAGTTCAGAAACAGAGGCAGTTTCCGGGCATCATGTTTGCCTGTTGGAATTTAGAACCTGTAGTGACCTATATCAGAGACTGCAATTCCCTGAAAACAACGTCTTGCATAATTTAACACAAATCTTATTTTTTATCAGAAAGATATTGACTTTCGAGGAATCTGCTATCCATTTGCATGAAACATCCAAATTATATGTGGACTATGTGCAGAGAGTGAGAGACCTTGGAGCAGTCCTTCCTAAGTGGGATGTCTTCATCAAATCCCTCCACTTAGGGATCATCTATGCAGAAGAAGAGGCAGACAGATTTTAAGAAGCAGAGGTGATAGATGACTCCAGGGAAGCAGTGTCTTCTAGACACAACAGGACTGATACACATATAAACTAATAGATATTGTGGTATCATGCACAGGGCCTGTGCAGGTTCAAGCCAGATAGAGGTCCCAGACCTGGGAAGGGGAGGTAGACACAAGCTCCAACCCCCATGCAAGAATCTCTCTGCAATTGATACTCTCTGGCAGAAGAAAAATTCATTTTCTTCAATGGATTCTAACTGGAAATATTAACTACATTTCAAGGTAGATCCCATGCCCAGCAGTAGATAGTCAAGAAAAAACAAACTCAATGGTCTTTTTGTAGGCATTTTGCCTCATTTTGCTTTGTTTGGACATTTTTTGTCTTATTGGTCTTTTGCTTCTGTATTTACTTTGTTTTAAGTTTTTTTTGAGGGGGTGTTGTGTTTCTCTTTGTTTGTTTGTTTTTGAGAGGGGGGTTGTAGAGTTGGATGGGCAGAGAGGTGGGGAGGGTGGAGTGCAGTTGGGAAGGGGAAGCATGCTCATAATATACTGTATGGAAACTTTTTTCAATTTTTAAATTTTTAAAATTTAAAAAGGCAAAAAGGAATTAAATACTAATTCAGATCATAGTTGGAATATACTACTAAATGTTTTATAGATTTCTGGAATTTCACGAAGTATTTTATCCTTAACCAGAAGCTAACTAAGTTTATGTGATTCTCGAGACTGTTTTGAAATCAATAAAAAGTAAACTGTGTATGAAGAAGAAAGGTTGGGCAGTCAGTGGAAAACTTAGCATCAGGTTTATTGAAGAAATGTGTTCTACTGCTTTCTGTTTGCAAGGCCAATAAGAATACATTTTCTCTTTTACATTGTTCGTATGCCCAACACTCCTCCTGAGTCAATGGCTTTCCTGAACAGCTTCTAATACTTGTAGAAAAATGCAAATCAGGTTACAGCCACAGGAATAATTTATTTGCCAAGGTTAAGAAATGTTCTTAAATATAAGACCTTTGGAATACATTTAAGTACAGTGACTTACATCATTGTCTACCCTTCAAAAGGGTTTACATTCTACAGAGGAGGAACCAACTAAAGAAACAGAATGGGATTAATAATGGAAAGCAATATACTTATAAATGATGTCCTACTCCAGCACAATGAGGCTTTAGCAAGTACCTATGCACTAGGCATAAATGTGATTATTACTGTCAACAATCAATAAAGACAGTGAGTTCTTGGTGTAAGTTTCAAGAAATGAAATCTTAGGATTTGTGTCTTCCCTTGGATGTGCTGTGGAACAATCTTTGTACACTGTAAATGTGCATTGTTCTCATTATTAATAAAAAAAAAACTGATTGGCCATTAGCTGGGCAGGAAGAGATTGGGTGAGAAAACCTGAGACAGACAGAATTCTGGGAGGAAGAAGGGGCAGAGTCAGAGGAGGCACCAGCCAGATGAACTGGAGATGATGAACTTGCCATGCTAATAAAGGTACTACCACTCAGCAGAGTGTAAATAAGGAATACAGGTTAATTTAAGTGTAAGAGTTAACTAGTAATAAACCTGAGCTATTAACTGAGCATGTATAACTCATATTCAGCCTCTGAGTTGCTTATTTGGGATTGGGCAGTCTGGACAGGAAACATCTGTTTACAAGGATATTTGATCAAAGTTCTTCAGTTGATATTTAAAACAAAGTATGAAGTTAGGTGATGATGATAGGAACTTAGAAAATTACACAACAAGTATGTAAAAGGTTTATAAATGAGTGATGACAAAGAAGAGGGGAATAAAGGCATTAGAGTTGTAGACGGTAAAGGAAAATGTATAACAATGATGAAGAACAAGAAGAGGCATTGTCAGAGGAAGAAAATATACGAAATGCCCTCAGAGATTCAAACAACAACAGTAGCATCAATGTCAGGGCCTCTGGGACAAGTATGAACTGATTTTAAAGACCCAGTGAGAGGATGGGGAGAGAACTCAGTTAATAACATGCTTGGAGCACTAAGGTCTAACAAGTTGGTCACCTTCCTTAGAATCTACACTCAAGACTGACTTCTAGCTTACATACACACATACAAGTGTATACACACATGCATGCACACACATACATACTCTGATTGATATACACACAATTCTGTAAACATATATTCACATATATACAGACATATAAACACACCCGTATATATGCACATAAGTGTATACACACATGTAAACATACACATCAGTGTTTGGAAGCCTTTCCTTTGCATCCTGTGCATGTTTAGGTAGGTGTCACAGCTCGAACTGGACCAATGTCCAGACAATAGCTTAGTTAACTGGAAGTTCTTTTAGAAGAATATTCATTTAAACATTTAATTTATTTACATTCAGCAAACATTTATTGATTTTCTCTGTATGTTCCATAAATAATAGGATTGAGGAATAACCGATTTCTGAGATGAGAAAGAGTAGATTAGGAAAAAGTTTTCTGGTTGAAATGTATTGTAGGAAGATTAAAAATTATTGAATATTTTTCAGGCACCAATATTACTAGCTGCTATTGAATGATTTTTTCATTCCCTTAAAACTCATATATTGAAACGCTAACCCTCATTTTGATTTACGATATTTGGAGTTGAATCCTTTGCAGTGAGACTGACACTGTCAAGAAAGCAGAGCCTACATAGTGTAATTAGTATCCTTGAAAGGAAATGAAGGCCTCAGATACTTTCAGGGCATTTCTCTCTCTGTTCTATGATATTTCTCTCCCTTCATTTTTCTACATAGAAGAACAGCATCCTAAAACAAGTATGAGTCCCATTATCACAACTCAGCCATGATCTTTGAATGACCAGAGACTTATCAGCCTTCTAAATTCTGAGAAATTTCTGTTGTTTAAATCAATATGTCTCTGGTAGTTAGTTTTAGCTGATCAAACTGTTTTTTTCCCCAAGTTTGTGAATGCCTTTTCCTAAATTAGTAGAATTTAATTCTTTTGTGTGTGTGTGTGTGTTTTCTATTATTAAGAGATTTTCTATTCATTTTTAACATACCAACCACAGATTCCCCTCACCTCCCTCCTCCTGCCCCCTAGTCTTTCCCCCCAACTCCACCCATTCCCACCTCCTCCAAGGCAAGGTCTCTCATGGAGAGTCAGCTGAGCCTGGCACACTTAGCTGAGACAGATCCAACTAGTGGAAATATATGAACTGTGGACCAAGAACTGAGGGGACCCCATGGCACTGGACTAGCCCCTCTGGATAGGCAAGACAGTTGTTTAGCTTGAATTGTTTAGGGGGCCCCCAGGCAGTGGGATTAGGACCCATCCCTGGTGCATGAGCTCAATTAATTCTTAAGCAACCAGAAAGAACCCACTAACAGCTGGGACCACATGACTTAAAGTGTGGGAATAAGCTGAGGAGCCCAACTTTGGGAGCTACATTAACTAGGAAGAATGTGCTCCTCTGTGGTGGTATTGTGTTCCCCAAAATGTTGTGCACCCTAATAAACTTATCTGGGGTCAGAGACAGAACAGCCACTAGATACAAAGGCTAGAAAATGGTGGCACTCACACCTTTAATCCTAGCACTCCAGAGGCAGAAATCCCTCTGGATCTCTGTGAGTTCAAGGTCACATTGGAAACAGCCAGGCATGGTGACCCACGCCTTTAATCCCAAGAAGTGAGCCTTTAATCCCAGGGAGTGATGGCAAAAACAGAAAGGTATATAAGGCGTGAAGACCAGAAACTAGAGGCTTTTAGCTGGTTAAGGTTTCAGGCTTTGGAGCAGCAGTTCAGCTGAGATTCATTCTAGATGAGGACTCAGAGGCTTCCAGTCTGAGGAAACAGGATCAGCTGGGGAACTGGTGAAGTGAGGTGGCTGTGGCCTGTTCTGTCTCTCTGATCTTCCAGTGTTCACCCCAATACCTGGCTCAGGTTTGATTTTATTAATAAGAACTTTTAAGATTCATGCTACACTCCTCTGCTTCGTCTGTCCCTCTTTTTCCAACTTGGACAATTTCTCACTCCAAGAACAGTTTATTTCTCTTCCAATAATATCTATGATAATTTTCTAATGAAACCCTAAGCAATACTGATGAAGCTATATTTTTTTAGCACATTTGGA
Organism: Peromyscus nudipes; assembly: GCA_902168325.1. Classification (NCBI taxonomy): domain Eukaryota; kingdom Metazoa; phylum Chordata; class Mammalia; order Rodentia; family Cricetidae; genus Peromyscus; species Peromyscus nudipes. The sequence goes on from CABHPH010115810.1 coordinate 11,691, forward strand.
GTAACATGGATATGAGGTTATAACAATCACTACCAGCGACTTTGGAAAGAGCACTTCAATGGCCACATTACTGAGGTATCATGAGTGAAGCTCCCCTTTCATTTCTAGGAGATACAATCTCACAACAGACATCCCGGTCCTCTGGATCTTATAATTTGTCTGCTGTCTCTTCCACAATGTTTCCCGAGATTG
>CABHPH010115812.1:1843-22216 GCA_902168325.1 Peromyscus nudipes
TCTCTCTCTCTCTCTCTCTCTCTCTCTCTCTCTCTCTCTCTCTCTCTCTCTCTCCCCCAAGACAAGGTTTCCCTGTGTAGTTTTGGTGCCTGTCCTGGATCTTTCTCTGTAGGCCGGGCTGTCCTCGAACTCACAGAGATCCACCTGGCTCTTCCTTCCGAGTGCTGGGATTAAAGGCATGCGCCACCACCACCCAGCGTACCACATTTTCTTGATTCATTCTTCAGTTGAGGGGCATCTAGGTTGTTTCTAGGTTCTGACTATTATGAATAATGCTGCTGTGAACTGTAGGAGTCTGCTGGAGTCCAGCTCCGACCTGTCGAAGGGTTCTTGTGGGGAGGAGAGAGGAATGAGGAAATGATAGATAGAAAGATAGAAAGAGACGATAAGAAAGACAGAGACACGGGATAGCTTCGGGAGGGCCCTGGGTCAATACTCAGTCACCCCGAGGTTTATTCCAAAGGACTTTTTATACAATGCCAAGGGGCAAGGCAAAAGACCTCCCCCTTTCAAGACCAAAGCACAACATACAGCCAAGTGTAGACCCTTCCAAACATCTGATAACCATACCCATGGCCAAATCATCCCATTATGTAGACCTGCTGGTTAAAGCAAGCTCAGATTCTCTGACCCTGAGTAATTTGGGTTCCCACAATGAACATAGTTGAGCAAGTGTCAATAAGGCAGATACTAACAGAACATCAAAGCTTCAGAAAAGCACACCATGGTCAGCCTGTGCCCTTGTACATTTTTAGCACATTTCAGAGCCTTCCCAGAGCTGAAGAAGCTGGGATTATTTGAAATTCTTTGAACTGCAGAGAATGATGCACTTAGGCTTCTAGTAGAAAAACCAAATTCAAACCCAGCTTTTCCTACTATAGTCTCACTACACAGGTCAGTCACTTCTGCAGCTGAGGAAGTCCTAGGGATTTCTCCCCACAAGCATATAAGTTGTTTTGCCGAGGATACTCAGCTGGTGTCTTCCAGTTCATTTCAGTTCTGACACATCTACCTGGAGGTAGTGCCAGATCCTGGCCCACTTTAGGACCACTTGGAGTCCAGAACATCTCTCTCTTTCTCTCTCCCTCTCTCCCTCTCCTCCTTCCTACCTCTCTTCTGTCTCTCTCTCCCCCTCCTTGTCTCTCTCCTTCCTTCCACCACCACCCCCCCCTGCCCCGCCAGTACCAAAACACAGAGGTCAAAACAATTCTGGAGTGTAAATTCTCCAGAGTTCTCTACCTTGTTTTTCAGAGACAGGGTCTTTTACTGGCCTGGAAGTCGCTGACTCAGCTAGATCCACCTATTTCCCAGTGCTGGGGTTATAAGTATGCCCAGCTCCCCCACCCCCCATGAGTTTTAGAGATAGAACTCAGGTCCTTATGTACTATACCAACTGAGTTATCTCCCCAGCCCACAAGTCCAGAACTTCCAGAGCATTAACTAAAACTGGGGTTCTCATAACACCTTCCTCGAGTCCAAGCCATTTGCTAGAGCAGCTCGTAAAACTCAAAGAAAATGCTGAATCTTGTTATAAAAGGTAGATAGTTTAAAGGATACAGATGAGCAGCTAGAGGGAAAAAATGCAGACAGTCTTAGGAGGGTCAACCCTGGAGGTGGGGTACACTGCTCTCCTGGTGAATGCAAGGTTCATCTTTGTTTCCCTTTTTAAAAAAATCTCCAAGTGCTCAGTTGTCATGGCATAGACAGGATTGAAATGTGGACTGTGGTGTGGAGATGCAATTGGACAGACAGGGTGTGTTCTCACTTTGATGGACAGTGTGGGGCAAGCCTGGAAAAGAAAGGAAAGCCTCTGTCTAGATGTTTCCCATTCTCTCTCTGTAGTTTTCTTTCTTCTAGATGTGGGACACCACCCTTCAGAAATGGGGTTCTTATGATCATTCGCCAGATGAGATAAGTCAGAGAGTTTCTTTATGGCCAACTCCAAGACAGAAGGAGGAGAAAGATAGAAGTATAAACCTTTTCCAAGGAGGAGTGGAGGAGAGATTCTTGCTTCTATGACCTACCTGTGACTGTGGGTATGAGCCTGGAGTCAAAGATGAAAGCAACCTTTTCTCCTGCTGTGGCCCACTGTTGGGGAGTACAGTCCATCTTGGCAGAGCAGGACAGTGGCAGGAGAGTGAGATGCTGTCACAGTGCATCTGTGGTAAAGCAGAGAGAGATGAATACTGATGTCAGCTCAAGTGCTCCTTTATATTCAGGACTGAAGCCCTGGGGTTGTGCTGCCCACATTTGGGGTGGGTTTTCCCTCCAGTTAAAGTTAAACCTTTCTGGAAATTCCCTCACAGAAATGCCAGGTAATACTTTTCTGTGCTGATCCTAAGTCTAGTCATATTGATGAGATTGAGCACCATGGTACCATAACAGTCTGTAGGAGGTGTGTAAATTGGTTTTTATTGTCTAAACGTATGCACTACACTCGTGTATATGCTGGCTTGTGTTGTGTGGAACTCAAAAATAAGTAAATAAATAAATAAATACAAACAGAAACCAAGGGATGTGATTTCCTATGTGTGCTGGATAGTTTTATCCAACTTGACACGAGCTACAGTTACCTGAATGGAGGGAACCTCAACTGAGAAAATGCCTCCATAAGATCTGGCTGTGGGGCATTTTCTTAGTGATTGACGGGGGAGGGTCCACTTCACTATGGGTGGTGTCATTCTTGGGCTGCTGGTCCTGGATTTTAGAAGAAAGCAGGCTGGGCAAGCCAGTAAGCAGCACTCCTCCATGGTGTCTGTATCAGCTCCTGCCTCTGAGTTCCTGCCCTGTTTGAATTCCTGTCCTGACTTCCTTCAATGATGAACAGTGTTGTGGAAGTGTAAGCTGAATAAACCCTTCCTCCTCAAGTATCTTTGTCATGGTGTTTCATCACAGCAATAGTAACCCTAAGCAAAACACCATGTAAGGAATTAATGAAGGCTCTTTTTATCAAGGTCTTGGTCTTATCCAGTGCCCTTTATAAATAATTATCTGCATGTAGAAATGTTTCTTTAAAAATAATTTATTTCCTTAAAAATAATTTATAGTGTGTGTGTCCAGTTGTGTAGACATGCCCATGTGTGTACATGTGTCTGAAGGCCAGTGGTTGACATCAGGTATCTCCTCTATCGCTCTCCACCTTGGTTTTTGATAAAGGGTCTCTCACTGAACGTAGAGCTCCCTGATTTGGCTATACTGGGTGACCAGCAAGCCCAAAGACCTTCTCTCCTCTTTCTATCTCCTAGTCCTGGGATTGCATGTGTGCACCATCCCACCTGGCTTTTTCTAAAAAAAAAAAAACCAAAAACAAACAAACAAAAAAAAAACACATGTGAGCTCAGGATCTAAACACAAGTCCCCATCCTTGCCTACTGAACATATTACAAGCTGAGCCCCATTTAAAAATAATTTCTAAAACAAACAAAAAACCAAAACTGGGTGATGGTAGCACATACCTTCAATCCCAGCACCTGGGAGGCAGAGGCAGGTGGATCTCTGTGAGTTCAAGGCCAGCCTGGGCTACAGAGTGAGTTCCAGGACAGCTAGTGCTACACACAGAAACCTGTCTTGAAAAACAAAAAACAACAAAAAAAATTTCCTATATTTACCTTCTCTGAGGACATCTAGTGGGCATATTGAGAAGTATAGCCTCTCTATCTTCAAACCCTCTGTTAGGAAGGACTGGGGTTCATTCCCAGCAACTCCAGTTTGTTAGCCAGTGATCCCCTCCTCTAGCTCAGTGCAGTGGTAAGTAAATGTCCTGGCTGCCCATACTCTGGCACATGGGTAATGGGATCTTGGGCCCCCATCTACTGAGTCTACAGGCAGGCCAAGGTGTTTTCCAGAGTGGCCTGACACAACTAATAACATTTCTATCAAAACAAGGACATTTTGACAGGCATGGTGTTGTATGCCCTTAATCCAAGCACTTGGAAAAGAGAGGCAGGTGGATCTCTCTGAATTCAAGGCCAGCCTTGTCTACACAGTGAGTTCCAGGCCAGCCAGGGCTACATAGAGAGACCCACTCTGTCTCAAACAAAAAACAAAAAAAATGCAGTGGGTCACCAAAAACAAAGACAAAAGACTTCCCCCAACAAAAACAAAAGTCTCTTGAAAATAGAGAGGGGAATAACTGAGAAGGGGGTAGTGGGAGTTGGATGTGATCAAAATATACTGTATACTGTATGAAGATGTCATAATCAAACTTGTGGAATTAATACATGTTGCTAAGAAATCCCTTTCCTTCCCTCACTTTGTGGACACACTGATGAGAAAGGCAGGTCACCTAATCAGGTTTGGGTTATGCACAGCTGAGCCTATGTCTTGTAAAAAGCCAAATGATAAATGTCTAGATCCAGGTTCTAGAACTTTCATGACACCCAGAATAGGGTGGTGCTCATGCTCTCTTTTGTCTCCCACCCTCAGGTTTCTGCTGATGTACTCCACAGTTCTTTGCAGCTATTACAACTCGGCTCTGACCACGGCAGTGGTTGGGGCTATCAAGGTAAGCGATGGAACCTTGCACTGAACATCCAGGTGGGAGCCAGATGGAAATTGTATGCCAAAAGCTGTTTTTGCTGTGGACAGAGATGCAGTGTGTGGAGGCTTGTGACTCCCTCAGGGGGTCTGTGTGATCCCTCTGCTTATCTAGTGTATGAGTGAGGTTGCTAACTCAAAAAGGAAAGAGATTATTACTTTAAAATTGGAGGCAGGTGAGGGCATAATTTGGGAAAACAAGTATCAACTGGAAAGAAAAATAATCCAACTATCTGAGATCACTTTGTTGTCTGGAATTTGGCTTACTGGGAGAACCTGTCCTCCAAGAGGACAAACTCTTCTGAAGGAAGTTTTCAGTGACATAAGTTTGTTTATGCTCTGTGATAAAGCAATGAACTTGGATTGGTAGATTGGCACAAAGGTGTTTGTGTATGCTTGTGTGCATTTGAAGACACACACATTTGAATAGAGAGTGGTCTGAATTCCAGTCTACACTTTTATTCACATAGGTCCCTAGAGTGAGTGAGCAAATCTTACCTATTCCACCCAGTGGCTTCCTCAAGTAGCTTATATAGAGTCCTGCTTAGAATTTAGCTGGCTGCTCTGTTCAGGCTGGGGGTGATAGGGACAAAACGTCCTGTGCAGTGATGGTATAAAGATGGGAGCTGGCAAGCAAATTATAAGTCAGCTCTCCCACCTTTTGCCTGGAATGCAGGAGTAAACAGCACAGTTTTCTATTCCGCCATTTTAGTTGATGTCATTTATTTATAAAGCCACATGTCATTAGGTATTCCTTGCAAGCCTCTATGCAAAGTAACCCTATGTCTGGCTTCAGGTTTCACATGTCTGCATTTCCCCTCAAGTTCCTTTCAGTAATGCGCCCCCTCTCTTTGCAGAATGTATCGGTTGCCTATATTGGGATGTTGGTTGGTGGCGACTACATTTTCTCTCTCTTAAACTTTATAGGGTTAAATATTTGGTAAGTGAACTCACAGTAAAGTAAGGGATGTAACATGATTACTAGATATATAATAAGTGAAAAGGCAAAGAGAAATGTTCTGTTTGTCATGCTGGGGATGGAACCAGGGCCATGTGCATGCCAGGCAAGTAAGTGCTCTACCACCAAGCACTTTGTGTTTGTAGACATCATTTTCACATGCTTTCTGGGGACATGTGTCATAAAGAATCTCTCAGGGCTGAGGTCTAAATTCAGTTCACACATCTTTCTCCTGCCATGAGGCTCTCATTACCTTGCAGCCTTTTGAAATACTGTGTCCTGAGGATGCTGTTGGGACTGTGATGCTTTTGAACACATTTTTGGGTTCTAGGCCTGGGTATCATTTGTAGAATCATTGCATATACTTTATTCAATAAAAACTGAGCGCTCATTTTCTTTTCCTGTTCCAAACATTTGTAGAGAAGAAATTCTCAATCCACAACCCTGTGAGGAAAAAACCCCAGAGATCTCAATAGTTGTGTCCAAATTAAGCTGACTGCAATTATAAAACATTAACAGTGTCTGTGGGATGTTCATTTTCCCCCCTTTCTTTTCAGCATGGCAGGTGGTTTAAGATACTCCTTTTTAACACTGAACAGCCAGTTAAAACCTAAACAACCTGTGGATGAAGAAAGCATCCCTCTGGATATGAAGAGCTAGACTGGAAGATGGAGTTACAGGCCTACGCTGGAGAGGACAGATCCCACATCTGGAACAGTCACCTGCTTGGCCAGAGCAGGAACAGGAATGTCTGTGAAATACAAAGAAAGCTACCTCACACATCACTGCACATGAGCCACAAGGGACCCAAGACTCACAGCACAAAACCTTCCCCGACTAAGTGAATTTGCTCAAAGTCAGCCTTGGGACCCTACACTGTGTGCTGAGGGGATGTTTCAAGGGTGACTGCTTATCAGCACCTTGGCCTTAATTTCAAAGGTCCCAGCCAAAGCAAGTGCCAGGGAGAACTTTTTGTTGTTGAAACATCTCTTTATTTTCATAAAAATCAGTCTGTTTTGATTTAAACTGTGTTGGTATGTTGTTTTCAAACTCATCAAAGTGAAATAAAAAAGCCATTTCTGTGTATGCCTCACAGTGTGGTATTGCAGTATGGTAGAAAATGGAGTCAGGTATTCAGTGTCGAAGAATACTCCTGGGGCAGAGTGCTCACCTTAGACATGAGGCCCTAAGTTTGATCTCTTACACTCATATAAAAAGCCAGGCATGGTGCATGTCTATGTCTGACTTAGCTCTGGGCAGAGATATGCATATCCTGAGACTCTCTGGCCAGCCAGTCCAGCTGAAATGGTAAGTGCCAGGTTCAGTGAGAGACACTGTCTCAAAATATAAGGTGGAGAATGACACCCATCATCAGCCTCTGGCCTCTGCACACACATGTACACACACATTTATTTCTCCCCACATACGCATTACTCCATCTTGAAGGAACAACTAAATTTCACAAACGTTGGAAAAGCTTGGCAAAAGAACCCCAAAATCCTCAGTACACCCCGATATTCTTGAACATTTGAATGTATGGTCCCTAGTGGGGTGGCCTTGCTGGAGGAAGCGGGTGACTAGGGTGGACTTTGAGGTTTCAAGGCCTCCAGCCATTTCAGGTTTGCTCTCTGAGCTTCCTGTTTGTGATTTGGTGAGCTCTCAGCTGTCCCTGCCACCGCATCTGCTGCCTGCTGCCATGATGACCTCTCTGGAACGGTAGGCCCAAATAAACGTTTTCTTCTATTAGTTGCTATTACTCGAATCCTAAATGGTCTTATGATTAAAAGAAACCTGGAGCCAGGTATTGGGGCAAATGCTGAAAGATCAGAGAAACAAAGGAACACTACAGCTACTTCTCACCTCACCAACTCCATGAATCCTCTGACTGAATGTCTCTGAGTCCTCAGCCGAAAGCTCTCCGGCGAAAAGCCTTCAACCAAAAAGGACTCTAGCTGAAAAAGGCTTCAGCCACAAAGGGCTTCTGCCGAAAGGGCTTTGACCAAAACGCCTTTAGTTCCTGTCTCCTCACCCCTTATATACTTTTCTCAGACATATGTGTTGCTGGAGAATTTCTCTCCAGCTCCCAAGTCCCGCCAGTCTCCGAGCCCACTTATAAAATAAACACACAGACGCTTACATTATTTAAACTGCTTGGCCATTAGCTCAGGCCTATCATTGTCTAGCTCTTACTCTTATATTTGGCCCATTTCTATTAATCTCTACTTTGCCACGTGGCTCGTGGCTTACCGGTACTTTACATCTTCCTTCTCCTCTCGGCGGCTCCAGCCAGTCTCCCTTTTCACCTTCCTGTTTCCTCTCTTCTCTTCTCTGTTAGTCCCGCCTATACTTCCTGTCTGGCTACTGGCCAATCAGTGCTTTATTGATACAGAGTGATATCCACAGCACATATGACTTCCTTCTTAGTACTGGGATTAAAGATGTGTGTTCTTCCCAAATACTGGTAGCAGAGGCATGAGATATCAAGTGCTGGAATTAAAGGTGTGTGATTCCCAAGAACTGAGATTAAAGGTGTGTGCCACCACTGCCTGGCTCTGTTTCTCTCCTAGACTGAGTCAATCTCATGTAGTCTAGGGTAGCTTTGAACTCACAGAGATCCAGACGGATCTCTGCCTGCCGAGTGCTAGGATTAAAGGTGTGTACCACCACTGCCTGGCCTCTATGTTTAATCTAGTGACTTGTTCTGTCCTCTGATCTTCAGGTAAATTTTATTAGGGTACACAATATGTCACCACAAGTTGCCTTGGTCATGTTTCTGTTGTTGCTGTTTTGTTTTTGTTTGTTTTTCTTAATCACAGCAATAGAGAAGTTGTGGCTTGAGTTTTCCTGCCTGGCCCATGGTCAGGATAAATCTCTCTCACCCTCCAGTCCCACAGCTGCTCAGACCCAACCAAGTAAACACAGAGACTTATATTGCTTACAAACTGTATGGCCATGGCAGGCTTCTTGCTAACTGTCCTTGTATCTTAAATTAGTCCATTTCTATAAATCTATACCTTGCCACATGGCTCGTGGCTTACCGGCATCTTTACATGTTGCTTGTCCTGGTGGCGGCTGGCAGTGACTCCCTCCGCCTCCGCCTTCCTGTTCTTTTTATTCTCTCTGTTAGTCCCGCCTATACTTCCTGCCTAGCCACTGACCAATCAGTGTTTTATTAGCAACACATTTGCCATACAGAACATCCCACAGCAAGAAGTAACTAATGCAAGTGGCTAATCTGTCTGGTTCTGCCCAGCTCCCCTCAGGTTTGTTCAAGGGAATTTGAAAGTTACAATTCATGTGACATGAACTTAACTGAGTTAACTCCCCAGCCTCACCAGCCACAACTAAGCTTATAGAAGCAGAGCCAGAGGTGGTAGCAACTGAAGGAATTTGCTTCCAACTGCTTAATATAATTATTGCATGTATGTGTGTATATACATGTGCCATGGCTGTAGCAGTCAGAAGACAGCTTTGTGGAATTAGCTTTAAAATCTTTTCACTTTTCTGTGGGCTCTAAAGATTGAACTTGGGTCAAGTGCCTCCTCCTACTGCCTTCTTGTCAGCCGAATGACAGGAGCTCACTGTGTAGTTTGGCTCCATTGGAGTGATAAAACACCCTGACAGTCCACTGTAACAAGGAAATCATAATGACAAGAGTTGAGCTGGTCATGTACCCACAGTCAAGGATGGAGGTGCTCAGCTGGCTTTCTCTTTTTTACAAAGTCTGGCACTCCAACCAATGGAATGGTGCCACCCACATTCAGAGAGAGTCTTCCCATCTTAATTAACCTAATTTAGATGACCCCTCACAGGCCTGCTCAGAGGCTTGTCTCCCAGATGGTTCTAGATCTTGTCAAGTTGACAGTGTTAACTGTCACAGTACCCAGTTTTGCCTATTCACTCACCCATTGATCCCCTTAGGGTGTTTCTGCCACGGACTGGGTCTCAGTAGGGCCACCAGACCGAGGGAGAACGGGGTGAAGGTGCTCAGGATAATTGGGATTCGGCGATGACAGACAGACAGACACCAGAGTATGCTGTGAAACTGCTGCAATTTCACTGAACATCAGGCTGAGATTTTATACAATGTTAACCAGGAACTAAGCCCAGGGGCAAAAGGAAAGCAATAGACGCAATCTTTTGTGGTCACACAATGTGGTTTTCAGAATGATTAATCTTTTCAGACAGAGACATGCTGTGGCCTGAACCCAAGAGCCTGGCCACGTACTCAATAACTGGTAATCCATTTCTAGTAATTTATTAAAGACAGTTACAAAGTCCTCGCCAAGAGCCTTAGCCCACCTCTTTAGTACAAGAGCCATACCCCTCAATATAGCTGACCTTGTCTGCCTATCATATGTACACCATACCCTTCTGCTTCTAGCCAGCCTTTCCATAAAAGGCAACTGATTCCACAACATTCTTTTCCCCCCATGATTTACCCACCAATTCCCTTCATAGTCATAAGCCCCTGTAAAAGGGAGTGGATCTAAGTAATTTCTACTTCTGGGATTCCAACGAGGGGGTATCCACCATTTCCCATTAATACGGTATTGAATGTACTTTCCAACCATTCTTGTGGGTGTTGCCTAAGTTTTCTTTCTTGTGAGTTTACATGAGCTGAGTGAGGGTTACCTAGCAATCTTTCTGCTTTTACATTTCCTTCCTTAGAATCTGTGGGAACCTGAATCATTAGCTCTTTCTGTTCTAATCCATCCATGAGTGCCCCCCACTGAAGTAGGGGTTTTTTGTGCTACCTGTCCAAGGGCTTGAATCATTGGGGGCAGTGTCAGTGTAACAATTGAGGAGTTATCAAGTACGTCAAGCAAGGGTCTGCGGAGTCCAGGCACAGGGAGGCTGTTATTGTCAAGAAAGAGGAAAGAAGCAGGAGTCTTGCCAACCGTCCATGAAAGGCTGGTCTTTAGGGAACAATGTACCCAGGAACCATTACTCGGGCTGATTGCCAGGGGACCGCCGGGGGCCTAGCCTCGAGAGACACGTGCCCCCCTTCCTCGTGAGACCACCAGATCGGCATTTGTCACACGGGCAACACCGTTGCCGGTGTGGCATGTTTCTATCTTCACACTTTTGTGAATGATGCCACCATAAATACAGAAGTACAAATATATCTTCAAAACTCTGATCTCAGGTGCACATCTATAATCATAGTGCTCAGGAGGTTGAGGCCAGCCTGGGCTGCACAGCAATAGCCTGTCTCAAACAGTAGAAGACCATGTTTTCAATTATTTTTGGATTTATACACCGTAGTAGAATTCTAATTAAATTAGAATTAAAATTTGTTTTCAAGACAGGGTTTCTCTGTGTAGCCTTGGCTGTCCTGGAACTCGTACTGTAGCCCAGGCTGGCCTCAAGCTCAGAGATCTGCCTGCCTCTACCTCTTGAGTCCTGGGATGTCACCATACCCAGCTCTAGTTTTAAGTTTTTGAGGACCTGATACACTGTAGGTTTTTCATAGCTTCTGTCTCTTCATCTTTCACAACACACATTTTGGCTTTGTTTTTTGGTAGTAACCATCCTGATGGGTTTTTGGCTTGGACTTTTATTGCTCTAATTCACGGAGAACATTTGTCTTCATGTGCTGTCTGGTCACTGGTGCATCTTTATGTGTATGTGTATGTACATGTTCATGTGTGTGCAGTGTGTAGGCATGCACGTGTGAGTATGTGGATGACAAAGGTTGATGTCTAGTGTCTTCCTCAATTGTTTTCCATCATCTCTTTTGAGACTGGCTCTCTCACTGAGCCTGAAGCTCCCTCTCCAACCTTTTCCTCCTGCACCTCCCCTCTGCCCCACCCTCCTAATCCACTCCTCTTCTGTTTCTGTTCAGAAAGGGGCAGGCCTCCCATGGGCATCAACAATGCATGGCATATCAAGTTGTGGTAAGACTAGGCACCTCCCCTTGTGTTAAGGCTGGGCAAGGCAACCCAGTATGAGAAATGGGTTCCCAAAAGCCAGCCAAAGCATAAGGACAGCCCCTGCTCCCACTGTTAGGAGTTCCACAAGTAGACCAAGCCACACAACGGTTACATATATATAGAGGGCTTAGGTCAGTCCCATGCAGGCTCCCTGGTTATTGTTGGTTCAGACTCTGTGAGCTCCTATGAGCCCAGGTTAGTTGTTTCTGTGGGTTTTCTTGTGATGTCTTTGACCCCTCTGGCTTGTACAGTCATTCCTCCCTCTCTTCAGCAGACTTCCCCCAGCTCAGCCTAATGTTTGGCTGTGGGTGTCTGCATGTGTTTTCATCAGTTACTGGATGATGCTCTCTGATGACAATTGGGGTAGTCACCAATCTATAAGTACAGCAGAATATCGTTAGGCATCGTTATGTTGGTACTTTTTTTCTCCAGTTGTCCTTGGTTCTGTCCTGGGTCTCTGGGCCATCCAGCCTCTGGGTCCTAGCACTCCGGGCAGTGTCAGGGCTGGGTTTGCTCTCATAGCCTGGGTCTCAGGCTGGACCAGTCATTGTTGGCCACTCCCACAATCTCTGTACTGTCCTTACCCCAGCACATCCCATAGGCAGGACAGACTGTAGGCCAAAGGTTGGGTGGCTGGTTGGTGTCTCAGTACTTCTACTGGAAGTCTTGCCTGGTTACAGGAGGCAGCCAGTTCAGACTCTGTATCCACTGTTGTTAGGAGTCTTAGCTGGGGTCATCCTTGTAGATTCCTGGGAGTTTCCCTTGCACTAAGTTTCCACCTTACCCCCGAAATGCTGCCCCCTTTTCCAGTTGTCTCTTTCAGTTCTCTCCCTCAACCTGATCCCTCATGTTCCCATCCCCATCCACCCCCAGCTCACCAGTGGTCTGTGGATTATAGCATGTCCACCCTTCACTGTACAACTAATATCCACTTATAAGTGAGTACATACCATGTTTGTCTTTCTGGGTCTGGGTTACCACACTCAGGGTGATTTTTCCTAGTTCCATCCATTTGCCTTCAAATTTCACTATGTCATTGTATTTTAACAGCTGAGGAATGCTCCATTGTGTGAATGTACCACATTTTCTTTACCCATTCTTCAATTGAGGGACATCTAGGTTGTCTTCAGGTTCTGACTATTATGAATAAACTGATATGAATTTAGTTGAGCAAATGTGCTTGTGGTATGATTGAACATTCTTTGGGTATATGCCCAAGAGTGGTATAGCTGGGTCTTGAGGTAGATTGATTCCCAATTTTCTGAGAAACCACCATATTGATTTCCAAAGTGGCTGTACAAGTTTCAACTCCCACCAGTAATGGAGGAGTGTTCCCCTTGCTCTACATACTCCCCAGCATGAGCTGTCATTTGTGTTTTTGATCTTAGCCATTCTGACAGGTAGAAGATGGAATCTCAGAATCATTTTGATTTGCATTTCCCTGATGGCTAAGAATATTTCTTTAAGTGTTTCTTGGCCATTCTTCTGTTGAGAATTCTCTGTTTAGATCTGTACCTCGTTTTTTAATTGGATTGTTTTTTTTTATGTCTAGTTTCTTTAGTTCTTTATATATTTTGAAATTAGCCCTCTGTCAGATAAGGGGTTGGTGAAGATCTTTTCCCATTCTGTAGGCTGCTGTTTTGTCCTATACTATGGTATCCTTTGCCTTACAGAAACTTTTCAGTTTCATGAGGTCCCATTTATTAACTGTAGATCTTAGTGTCTGTGCTACTAGTGTTCTATTCTGGAAGTTGTCTCCTGTGCTAATGCAGTCAAGGCTATTTCCCACTTTCTCGCCTATGAGGTTCAGTGTAACTAGATTTATGTTGAAGTCTTTGGTACATTTGGACTTCAGTTTTGTGCAGGGCAATGGATGTGGATCTATTTGTATTCTTCTACAGACTGACATCCAGTTATTCCAGCACCATTTGTTGAATATGCTTTCTTTTTTCTATCGTATAGTTTTGGCTTCTTTGTCAAAAATCAGGTGTCCGTGGGTGTGTGGATCTACATCTGGGTCTTTGATTCGATTCCATTGATCAACTTGTCTGTTTTTATGCCAATACTATGCTGTTTTTATTACTATAGTTTGTAGTAAAACTTGAAATCAGGGATGATGATACCTCCCAAAGTTCTTTTATTGTACAGAATTGTTTTAGCTATCCTGGGCTTTTTGTTTTCCCATATGAAGTTGAGTATTGCTTTTTCAAGGTCTGTAAAGAGTTGTGTTGTAATTTTGATGGGGATTGCATTGAATCTATAGATTGCTTTTGATAAGACTGCCATTTTTACTATGTTAATGAGCATGGGAAATCTTTCCATTTTTCTGATATTTTCTTCAATTTCTTTCTTGTCATACAGGTCTTTTGTTTGATTAGAGATACTCTAAGATATTTTATATTATTTGTAACTATTGTGAAGGGTGTTGTTTCCCTGATTTATTTCTCAGCCTGTTAATCATTTGTGTATAAGAGAGCTACCGATTTTTTTTTTTTTTTAGTTAATCTTATACCCAGCCACATCACTGATGGTGTTTATCAGCTATATGTGTTCCCTGGTAGAATTTTTGGGGTCACTTATGTATACTATAATATCATCTGCAAATAGTGATACTTTGACTTCTTTCTTTCCAATTTGTAATTCCCTTGATCTCTTTTTGTTGTCTTACTGCTCTAGCTAGAACTTCAAATACTACAATGACTAGGTATGGAGAGAGTGGAGAGCCTTGTCTTATTCCTGATTTTAGTAGAATTGCTTTGAATTTCTCTCCATTTAATTTGATATTGGCTGTCAGCTTGCTGTTTTATTGCTTTTATTATGTTTAGGTATGTTCTGTAGATGTAATTCTGAACAGTTTTATTAAATAAGAAACACAGAGCCAAATGCAGAGTTAAAAGCCCCAGAGGTCAGAGAGCAGTAGCTAAGAGCTGAGACCGAGACCGCCTTCTTACCACCTGCTGCCGCTGCCGTCCTTCCCCTGAGAAAGAGGCCTACTTCCTGTGTGTCTGTCTTTTTATTGACTTTCCGTTCTGCCTGTTCATTGGTTGTAAACCCAACTACATGACCTTCTTGTCACTGCCTGTCTATATAGACCTCCAGGTTTTATGGTTGGTATTGAGATTAAAGGCCTGTGTCTCCAAGCTGGCTATGTCCTTGAACACACAGACTCTGCCTGCCTTGTGATCGGATTAAGGGCGTGTGCTACCACTGCCAGACTTCTGCTATGGCTTGCTATTAGCTCTGACCCCCAGGCAACTTTATTTATTAACATATAAATAAAAGCACATTTCAGCACAAATGAAATATCACCATAGTGTTCCTTGTATCCCTGATCTTTCCAAGACTTACCATGAAGGGATATTGGGTTTTGTCAAGGCTTTTTCAGCATCTAATGAAATGATCTTGTGTTTTTTTTCTTTCATTTTGTTTATATGGTGGATTACATTGGCAGATTTTCATGTGTTGAACCATCCCTGCATCTCTGGGATGAAGCCTACTTGATCATGATGGATGATCTTTTTGATGTGTTCTTGGATTCAGTTTGCCAGTATTTTATTGAGTATTTTTGCATCAATATTCATGTGGGAAATTAGTCTATAATTCTCTTTCTTTGTTGAGTCTTTGTGTGGTTTGGTTGTCAGGG
The DNA here is from genome assembly GCA_902168325.1 of Peromyscus nudipes. Taxonomy (NCBI): domain Eukaryota; kingdom Metazoa; phylum Chordata; class Mammalia; order Rodentia; family Cricetidae; genus Peromyscus; species Peromyscus nudipes. The sequence goes on from CABHPH010115812.1 coordinate 16,917, forward strand.
AGACTGTGGCCTCATAAAAAGAATTTGGCAATGTTCCTTCTGTTTCTATTGTATGGAACAATTTGAGGAGTATTGGTATTAGCTCTTTGAAATTCTGGTGTAATTCTGCCCTGAAACCATCTGGCCCTGGGTTTTCTTGTTTGTTTGTTTGTTTTTTGTTTTGTTTTGTTTCTTTGTTTTTTTTTTTTCCTTTGGCTGGGAGATTTAATGACTGCTTCTCTTTCCTTAGCGGTTATAAGTCTATTTAAATTGTTTAGCTGATCTTGATTTAATTTTGTTATGTGGTATCTATCAAGAAAATTGTCCACTTCTTTTAGATTTTTCCAATTTTGTGAAGTACAGGTTTTTTGAAGTGTGACCTAATGATTCTCTAGATTTCCTCAGTGTCTGTTGTTATGTTCCCCTTTTCATTTCTGATTTTGTTTATTTGGATATTCTCTCTCTGCCTTTTGGATAAGGGTTTGTCTATCTTGTTGATTTTCTCAAAGAACTATATCTTTGCTTCACTGATACGTTGTATTGTTCTCTTTGTTTCTATTTTATTGATTTCAGCCCCCAGTTTGATTATTTCCTGCTATCTATCTCTTGGGTGTGTCTGCTTCTTTTTGCTCTAGAGCTTTCAGGTGTGCTGTTAAGTCACTAATGTGAGATTTCTCCAGATTCTTTATTCAGGCACTTACTGCTATGAACTTTCCTCTTAGCACTGCTTTCATTGTGTCCCATAAGTTTGGGTATGTGGTGCATTCATTTGCATTGAATTCTAGTCTTTTAATTTTTTTCTTTATTTCTTCCTTGACCCAGTGGTAATTCAGGTGAGAGTTATTCAGTTTCCATGAGTTTGTAGGTTTTCTGTAGTTTGTGTTGTTGTTGAACTCTAACTTTAATCCATCATGTTCTAATAAGAAAAAGGGGATTATTCCAAATTTTTTTTAAAGATTTATTTATTATATATATAGTGTTCTGTCTGTGTGTGTGGCTGCAGGCCAGAAGAGGGCACCAGATCTCATTCTAGATGGTTGTGAGCCATCCTGTGGTTGCTGGGAATTGAACTCAGGTCCTCTGGAAGAGCAGCCAATGCTCTTAACCACTAAGCCATCTCTCCAGCCCCTCCAGATTTTCTGTATCTGTTGAGACTTGCTTTTTGACCAAGTATATGGTCAGTTTTGGAGAAGGTTCCATGAGGTGCCTAGAAGGTAAATTCTTTTGTGCTTGGGTGAAATGTTCTGTAGATATCTGTTAGGTCCATTTGGCTCATAAAGTCTGTTAGTTCTGTTATTTCTCTGTTTAGTTTCTGCCTGAACAACCTGCCCACGTGTGGGGTTTGATGTATGATTTAAACTCTAGTAATGTTTCTTTTACAAATGTGGGTGCCCTTGCATTTGGGGCATAGATGTTCAGAACTGAGATGTCATCTTGATGGATTTTTCCTTTAATGAGTATGAAGTATCTTTCTCCATCTCTTTTGATATTTTGGTTTGAAGTTTATTTTGTTGGATATTAGGATAGCTATACTAGCATACTTCTTAGGTCCTTTTGATTGGAAAATGTTTTTCCAACCTTTTACTCTGAGGTAATGTCTATGTTTGATGTTGAGGTGTGTTTCTTGTATGCAGCAGAAGGATGGATCCTGTTTTTGTATCCATTCTGTTAGCCCGTCTTTTTCTTTTGGTGAATTGAGTTCATTGAGATTGAGAGATTTTTAATGACCAGTGATTGTTAATTCCTGTTAGTTTGTTGTTGTTGTTGTTGGTGGTGGTGGTGGTGGTTTTGTGTGTGTGTTTCCCTTTTTTTGTTTTTGCTGGTATGAGATTATCTATTGTCTATGTTTTCATGGGTGTAGCTAACTTCCTTGATTTGGAGTTTTCCTTCTAGTACCTTCTGTAGGGCTGGATTTGTGATAGATATTGTTTAAATTTGACTTTGTCATGAAGTATCTTGTTTTCTCCATCTATAGTGATTGAAAGTTTTGCTGGGTATCATAGTCTGGGCTGGCATCTGTGGTCTCTTAGAGTCTGCAAGACGCCTGTCCAATACCTTCTGGCTTTTAGAGTCTCCATTGGAAGTCGGGTGTAATTCTGATAGGTCTGCCTTTATATGTTACTTGGCCTTTTTCCTTTGCAGCTTTTAATATTCTTTCTTTATTCTATGTTTAGTATTTTGATTATTATGCGACTGAGGATTTATTTATTTATTTATTTATCATTTTTGTTCAGTCTATTTGGTTCTTTAAGCTTCTTGTACCTTCATAGGCATATCTTTCTTTAGGTTGCAAAGTTTTCTTCTATGATTTTGTTGAATATATTTTCTGTGCCTTTGAACTGGGAATCTTCTCCTTCTTCTATCCCTATTATTCTTAGGTTTGGTCTTTTCATGGCATCCCAGATTTCCTGGATGTTTTGTGTTATGACTTTGTCGGCTTTAATGTTTTCTTTGACCAATGAATCTATTTCCTCATTTGTATCCTCAACACCTGAGATTCTCTCTTCCATCCCTTGTATTCTCTTGGTTATGCTTGCATCTGTAGTTCCTGTTCAATTACTCAGATTTTCTGTTTCTAGAATTTCCTCAGTTTGTGTTTTCTTTATTGCTTCTATTTCAATTTTCCAGTCTTGAACTGTTTTCTTCACCCGTTTGATTTTTTTTCTTGGCTTTCTTTAAGGAATTTATTGATTTCTTCCAATTTTTTGTTTGTCTTTTCCTCAATTTCTTTAAGGAAAATCTTCATTTCCTTTTTAAGGGCCTCTATCATCTTCATAAAGTTATTTTTAAGGTCATTTCTTGTGCTTTAGCTGTGTTGGAATGTTCACGTCTTGCTGTTGTCAGATCACTGGGTTCTGGTGGTGCCATATTGTCTGTTTTGTTGTTGAATGTATTCTTACATTGGCATTTACCAGTCTGGGTTTGGAATGATTATAGATATAGGTGTTGATTCTAGTGTTGTCTTTGTTGGATGGGTGTTTTGTTCCTTTATTATCTGTTTCCTTTATTGTCTTCTGGCCAGAATGGCCAAGGGTTCTGGTGATTTGCAGGTCTTCAGGTCCAGTAGGGTTGTCTCAGCTGAGGCTTGTGTTGGTTTGGGTGCCTAGATCCAGTGTATGCTCCTGTTTTTCTGACTGGTGTGGGCTGTACCTGTGCCTATGGAGTCTGTTCTTCCAACTGGTGCAGGTTGTACCTGAGCCTATGGAGTCTGCTGGAGTTGTTGGGGAAGGCTGGCCTTGGGAAGGATGATGAAGTGGGTGGGATTGGGCAGTGGAGTGGGTCTTGAGGGAACAGAATCCAGTGTGTGGTGGCAGTGGTGGTATGGCCTGCAGGCAGGTCTCTCACCTGCTGGCCAGCTGCTGGGGACTGCACCAGAGCAGTAGAGTTCCACCAGCATTGGGGGCAGGGCCCAGCTGTCTTTCTGGGGCTGAGATGAGGGGAGGGGCATGGGATGTGCCTTGGGGCTTAGGGTCTGGAGGTTGGCAGTTCATCTGGGAGGTCAGTCAGTCACCTGTTCTTCCAATGGTGTGGGTTGTGCCTGTGCCTATAGAGTCTACTGAAGTTTTGGAGGAGAGCTGGCCACAGGGAGGATGATGAGATTGGTGGGATTGGGCGGCTGAGTGGGTTTTGGGGGAACAGAATCCAGTAGGTGATAGTGGTGGTGTAGCCTGCAGGCAGGCCTCTCACCTGCTGGTAGGCTGCTGGGGACTGCCTTCCTATTTATTTATTTATTTATTTATTTATTTATTTATTTATTTATTTATTTTGAGACAGGCTCTGCCTATCTAGTCCTGGCTGGCCTGAAACTCCCTATGTGGACCAGGATGGTCTCAAACTCAAGAGACCTGTCTATGACTCTCTAGTGCTGAGATTAAAGGCATGCACCACCAGGCATAATTTCCATTTCCTAATAATGTTTTTTGTTTGTTTGTTTGTTTTTTTGTTTTTTCCAGACAGGGTTTCTCTGTGTAGCTTTGCACCTTTCCTGAACTCACTTTGTAGCCCAGGCTGGCCTCGAACTCACAGAGATCCACCCACCTGCCTCTGCCTCCCGAGTGCTGGGATTAAAGGCGTGCGCCACCACTGCCCGGCTAATGTTTCTTTTATTACTATTGAGTTCAAGTTGTTTTGTTTTTTGTTTTTGTTTTTGTTTTTGAGACAAGGTCTCCTATAATCAAGGATGGTTGAATTTATGATCCTCCTGTTTCCATCACTCAGGTGCTGGGATTACAGTTGTGTGCCACTACGCCTGGCTTATGTGGTGCTGCCTATCAAAACCAGACTTCATGTGTATTAGCCAAGCACTCCTCCAACTGAACTGAGCTCGCAGCCCTGCTTCTGTCTACTTTTTAAGGCTTTGGGAACATGACATTGGGGCTTCCAAACTATTGTTAGAGCAACCTCTGGCATCTCTTCTGAAACCCAGAGACCAGAAATCACTCACTCAGCCAAACAAGTGAAAACAGTTTTTGCTGTGTCTCAAAGCTGTTTTCCTTATCTCTAAGTTTTATTTTTGGATTTTTTTCAGAAATGATTTTAAGACTTTTCTTCCTCTTCCATATATGGCCAGCAGAGGGCACCCTAAAACAGCATTTGTATCTGGATGGAAAGTAGCCCTTTTCACTCTAGGAAGGCCTGTAGCAGATGGGATCTGAATTAAGGTTAGGTTGGGTTGCTGTGTGCATGAGGTGGTACTAATTTGACACACCTGTGAAGATGAACCTCCGTTTGAGGAATTGCCTCTATGAGACTGACCTGTGGCCACTTCTGGAGGCATTTTCTTAACTTTGGGTAAAGGTGCTGAATTTGATGCCCAGAACCCATAGTAGAAGGAGCGAATGACTTCTGAAAGTGGTCTTCTGACCTCTTTGTGGGCATGTAGATATCTCACTAGCCTCAGAGACACTTGGGCCTTTTCATTTGGCTATCAGGCCACTAAAACAATGATCTCCAAGAATCACATGTTGGGGAAGGAAAAGGCTGAAGCCTAGGGCCAGCCACAGAGGAATTTGTTTCCCAGGAAGATTTCAAACATATATACAATGCAGACTGCCTTGCCTGGGCAAGCTCACTGAGAGATTATTCTGACTGCTGGGTGGTGTGGTGGCCTCTGACACTTAGCCTATCTTTCAGGAAAGACTAGAGCCCAGACAAGATGGCTTGAGGATGAGTGGGACCACAGCTTGACCAGGGCTTCTTTCTTATGTGTAACTGTCGCTCTCTAAAATTAAACCTGCTGGGGACTGAAATCAGCCTGTGGAGAGTCAGTGAAACCTGGTGTTGGACTCCAAAGGTACTGAGCACTGAGGCTGGGGTTAGTT
>CABHPH010115813.1:0-81296 GCA_902168325.1 Peromyscus nudipes
GACTAGACATTGTTTAGGTATTCATCACTTGTATATATTGTGTATAGTTATTGTACTTTTGTATATAGTTTTTCTTATATTAGGTACAACTTTCTTTTTTTTTGTCTTTTTATTAAATTAGAAAGGGGGAGATATAGTGGTATTCTATTTGTACTGAAATGTGATTTTGTTTGTATGTTAATAAATAAAGTTGCCTAGGGGTCAGAGCTATTAGCAAGCCATAGGGAGCCAGGGCAGTGGTGGTCCACGCCTTTAATCCCAGCACTTGGTAAGGAGCGGTGGTGGTCCATGCCTTTAATCCCAGCACTTGGTAAGCAGAGCTAGGTAGATCTCTGTGTGTTCAAGGATACAGCCAGCATTGGAGACACACGCCCTTAATCTCAATACCAACCATAGAGACCTGGAGGTCTGGACAGAGAGGCAGTGACGAGGCAGTCACGTGGTTGGGTTTACAACCAATGAGAAGGAAGAACAAGGACTCTTTATAAGTCAAACGCACAAGAAGTAACTCCTTTCGGAGAGATCTCCTGGCGGGAGAAGCTAGCTGGCGGAAAGTGGTAAGATTCTTAGCTCTGACCTCTTTGGGCTTTCATCCTTACATTGGCTTTGTGTTTATTATTTAATAAGGCGGTTGGTTACATCTACACGTCAGGAGTCCGATCAGGATAAATAATAAAAGGAAGAAGAGACCACATGACCCCTCTCATCTCTTCTTAAGAGGTCATGTGCAAGGGCAAGAACGACTGCCTCCTTCAGGCCCTATAGCCCAAGGTCATGGGTGGAGCAAATACCACTACACTCTGGAAAAGCAGGGTTAGAATAGCTGGTTAGCAGCGATGAGTTTTGTGGGTGGATATGGTTTTGCTCATGTATCAGTGTACCTTATTCACACAGAAAGACATGGAGTTATTCTATGTAAGATGCAGCTATTGATGGCTATATACTATTTATGCAGGACAAGTGTTGTCCACTTTAAGGAAGAAAGTAACAGAACACAGAATTACACCATGGCATTATTTCTGCAGCAAGCCTAGTATGGTCCATCTGCAGGAATGACTGGTTTCTGGATATCTTTGGTCAGTTCAACACCTTGACTTCGTTGTGTTCTTGAGAACAACAAGCTACATTCTTACTGCTGGAGGCAGCATAACCTGTTTCATTTATCTTCCTAGGGCAATATGCCCTATAACCTTTTATCTCAGTAGTCCAAGTGGTGTTCCTGGCATGAAACCCAGGTCAGAACATTTTGGGGGTCTCTTGGATTCAGGATGAAGTGTGGCTGTGTCCTGATAAGACTCCTCCCTACCTGCCTTTTACTAATGAACTCTTGAGTGATGTAGTAAACGAGATCCCTGTTTCCCTTATCTTCCAGTAGCTGGTTGATGGCAAATGTCATCATCGCAGCTTCTGGAACTTCTGTGTTATCTCATCTGAAATAATAGGTAAATTATACTGTGTTAGATGAGTATTTACTGCTTGGAAATTTTTGTCATAAGAACCAATTAATCTGGATTAACCTAAGCAGAAACGTACACAAAAAAATAAATAAAATGGCAAATGTGAACACCAAGTTCCGTATAGCTTAAAAGTATTCTAGAAGTTTGTCTTTTGAAACTAAATGGCATTTGCAGAGATGTTCTCTCTTCCCACTACAGATCTTTCAGAGGTTGTGATTGACACTTGATAATTTAAACATAAGTTTTATAACTCAGGTCCTATACTTCAGCACACGGTCTATCAAATTTTTTTTTGTTTTGTTTTGTTTTGTTTTTCGAGACAGGGTTTTTCTGTGTAGATTTGCGCCTTTCCTGGAACTCACTCTGTAGACCAGGCTGGCCTCGAACTCACAGAGATCCGCCTGGCTCTGCCTCCCGAGTGCTGGGATTAAAGGCGTGCGCCACCACCGCCCGGCTAAATTTTTAAAAATTAAACTTTGGAAGATCATTTATTCAATTTATGTTTTTGAAGAAGAAATCTAAGCAGTTAGTGAGCACACTGCTCTTTCTCTAAAGCATTTGGTTCTGGGGAGAAAGTGAAAGAAACTAGTGTCCATGTCGGTTCAGGTCCACTGCTACTCAACATCTGTATTTATAAACTCAGTCCTGCTGACTGTTCACCTCAGCACTCTAGAGTCTGAAGCAAACTCCTTTGGAGCAGTCTTTTCATTCTGCCTGAGGGAGTTCTTTTTTTCTCTTGTTTCTTTCATCCTTTCTTTTTTTGTTTATGTGTGCATGTTAGTGTAGGATGAGTTTATGTGAGTATATTCCCATGGGGAGACAGAAGACAGCCACAGTTGTAATTCCTCAAGCTTTATACATCTTTTAATAACAGGGACTCTCACCTGCCTAGAATTAGCCCAGGAGGCAAAGCTGGGTGTCTGTGAGCACCAAGTATCTGCTGCCTCCACCTCCCCCACACTGGAATTGTAGTTAGTGTCACCATGCCTAGTTTCTATGTAGCCTTGGGAACTGAACTCAGTCCTCCTGCTTCCAATGCAAGTACTTTACTGATTGAGATATCTCCCACCCCCTTGAGAAATTTTCCATTCTTTTCTTTAATAAATATTATTAACTGAATTTACTCATTGGTGATTTCATACATACATGGCATCTCTGATTATTACTTTCTTCCTCTCTTCTCCCCCTTTCTTCCCCATCTACACCCTCACTCCTACCAGTCCTTTTCCAAGGTTCATGAGTTTTAGTTTAGTTTTTTTTTTTTTTGTTCCATGTAGCTTAACTGGGCCATCTGTGTAGCCACTGGGTTAGAACTAACCAGTGGTGCCTGGTGAAGTCATCAGTGCATGCATGACTGAAGGTCATTAAGGTCATCATTCCCCCTGTTCTGGGACATTTTTCTTAAAAATTATATTTCTAAACTTAAGAAGCAGGAGCTTCAGTCTGGCACTGTAGAGAATTTGACCACCCTAACATTCTAGATAGTTCTAAATTCAGAGTAGTCTAATTATTTTTAAACAGTTACTTCTAAATTTTGACTTGTAAACTCATGATTTTAACATTTTCCCATAACATCCACACCAATATCTACTGTTGTTAAACTCCAAAGTAACTGTGGTGGTTTGAATAGGAATGGCCCCCATAAGCTCACAGATTTGAATGCTGGGCCATCAGGTAGTGGCACTATTAGGAGCTGTGGCCTTGTTGGAGGAAGTGGGTCAATGAGGGTGGGCTTTGAGGTTTCAGAAGCTTCAGCCAGGTCCAGTGTCACTCTCTTCCTGCTGCCTGCCTATCTGGATGTAGAACTCTTGGATCCTCCTCTAGAACCACATCACCCTTGGGCCCCCATGCTTCCCACCATTACAATTATGGACTAAACTTCTGAACCTGGAAGCCAGCCCCAATTAAATGTTTCCCTTTATGAATTGCAGTGGTCATGGTGTCTCTTCACAGCAATAGAAACCCTAATAAGACAGTAACCACAGACAAACTTTGAGAAGTAGTATTTTTAATGATAGGTGATGATATTTCTCTATAAATGCTATTAATGTTAGTAACTAATAATCATTAAACTAAGCTCTGAAGTTGAAGATGTGGCTCAGCAGTTAAGATCACTGGCTGCCCTTGCAGTGGACCTGGGTTCAGTTCCTAGCACCCACATTGTGGTTCATAACTACCAGTAACTCCAGTGCCAGGGGATCCAGCACCTTCTTCTGGCCTTTAAGGATACCAGACACACAAGTGGTGTACCAATATACATGAGGGCAAAATGTCCCTATACATACAATAAAACATAAATTTAAAGTAATTAACATATTTTATAGTGGAAAAGGAGGTATAGATCAGTGATAGAGGAGTTGACCTGTGTGTGTGAGCATCTGGGTCTAATCCCTCATACCACCAGATGGCACTGAAGGGTAAGAACTCACACACATACAGAGATAGACACAGACACACAGAGAGATATACATAAACACATACACGCACACACACACACACACACACACACACACACACACACTCACACAGGTCTCAGAATGATCGTTTTATCTAACATGTAGGACTACCATTTCCCTCTTCAGATGAAATCACTTAAGTATCAACAATCTGCACCAGCTGTACAAAGTGACACATCTAGTATGCATCTGGTGAAGTTTATGAGCCAGGGGACCTGGGCTCCTCAGAATAATGTGAGAACTGAAGGATAACTTGAGGGGGTTAGGTCTCAATAATTCATGCACCACTGCAGGTAAAAACACTTTCCAGGGCTGAGTCTGAGGCTTCCGTCTCTTTTACATTAATGTATGGAGTCCTCTACATGTGACTAAGGTAAAAGAGCTTGTGATGGGATGACTGAGGAGGCAGCAGCTTAGAGAGGAACCTGTGAGGGACTCTGCAGAGACTAGGCCAGTGCTCAGATTCCTTGGGTTAATATGAGTTCACATTTGGTGATGCAAAGATGCCTTTGAAACTACGAGAAGGACAATTATCTCTAAACTACTGAAAACCACCAAAACAGTGAACAGAGTGGACATTTTTCTTACAAAACAATGATTGTAGTATTGCCAAAACTTGAAGAAAACATTAGTCTGACTACATCATGAAGTCAATATAGCACTTCTTTTGGGAAACTATTTCCCAGATATTACCCCTGACCTTCTGTCAGGAACCCCTGATGGCTGAGTACTGGGTAGACCTCTGAGCTCAGACTAAATTGTAATACAACATAATACACACCTAAAACACTTTCAACCCCATCCTCTATTAAGACCCTCTAAATCAATGATTCTCCACTGTCCTAATGCTGTGCACTTTAATACAGTTCCTCATGTTCTGTTGATTCCAACCATAAAATTATTTTTATTTGCTAATTCAAAACTGTAATTTTCCTACTGTTATGAATTGTAATGTGAATATCTCTGTTTTCCAATGGTCTTAAGTGACCTCTGTGAAAGGGTCTTCAACCCTTTAAGGGGTCATGGCTCACAGGTTGAGAATCTCTCCTCTAAATTAGTCTGATAAATCTTCCTGGATGAATAATCCTGGTTAGACATCCATAATTATAAAACCAACTTCTTTACACCAATAAATTAACAACACATTAGACAAAATGGCTTTTATGTTGGAAAATTTCATATAAGCTGAGCAATGTTGCAAGGATTTTCAATGCTTGCTTTAAACAGTCTCATGCATACATCTAAATAATACATACCTTCATCTTGGAAAAGCATCCTCCCCCATGGGTTGCAACCCTTTTCTCAGTTTCTCCCATGTTCTTCTGATTGTTTCCAGATGTTTTTGCTTACCACTGTCTTTTCAAAAAAATCAAACAGTTATTAATTAAATTATATACTGAACTGTAATGAGCCATTCTCATAAAAGGGGAAAAAAAAAACCTTTCTTAGGTGTCTTAGTCATGATTTTTCTTGCTGTGATAAAACACCAGGACCAAAAGCAACTTAGAGGGGAAAGGGTTTATTTTAGCTCACAATTCTACCTCACAGTTCATCACTGATGAAAGTCAGGGAAGGAATTCATGGCAGCAACCTGGATGTAGGAGCAGATGCTGAGGTCATGGAAGAATGTTGCTTATTGCTTTGTTCCTCATACCTAGTTCAGCCTGCTTTCTTAAACATCTCAGGACTGCCTACCTAGCGATGGTCCCACCCACGGTGAGCTGGGCCCTCCCATATCAAATTTTAATTGAGAAAATGAACCACAGGCTAGACAATCAGGCTATCTCTTGGGACATTTTCTCAATTGAGGTTCCTTCTTCCCAAATGATCCCAGCCTATGTCAAGCACAACTGTGGAGGTGGATCAGTGGATAACAAGTTTGATTCCTAAGTTTAAGGATCTCATTTGAATTCTTAGCAACCAAGTAAAACCAGGACTTCTCTGCACCTACCTATAACCCCAACACTGGGAAGACCCAGACAGCAGAATCACTGCAGCATGACAACCTAGCACTCTAACCAAATGAACAACAGACAAGTTCAGTGAATAGACTTCATTAAAAAACCTAATGTGGAGCATTCTAGAGGAAGACATTCAGCATTGACTTGTGGTCTCCATAATATGCACACCTGTATATGTGTACCTGCACCTGCACACATACTTATGTATATACACAAACCCATACATACATATTCACTGCATACACACACAGGCTCTCACACACAAAATCTCTTGAACAGGAACAATTTAACCAGTACCTTGAATATTATAAAATTATCTAGGAAGATTTTTATCCTGACTGACCTAGAAAGTAATGCCATAGGGGAAGATTGGTTTGTTGGATTTCTATTGAAAATGGTGATATTAAAGCTAGCCTCAGAGCTTATTAGGCTCTGACCTTAAGCTAATGACAATATGGTTAAAATAAAGCTTTTCAATTCTTTAGCAAGGCAAATTAGATCCAGGTGATGCCCTTTGAACTCACTTGAAGGCTGCAGCCTTTAAGAACTCGAAAACATCCTTTGTGTTTGTTCTCAATCTCTACCTCACTGAGCCCACAAAGGCCCTTTAACCAGGCTTCCTTCTTGAGGTCTTTGCATTCCAAGACTTCCCTGGAGTCTCAAGAAGATAAACAATTTCTGGGGTACTGTTGACTCACATAACCTGGGGAGAAAGTAACCTAAGTAAAAACAACAAATAAATCTATGATCTGGGGACAAATTCAAAACTTTCAGATTTAAAAATGTAAGGTTTAGGGAAAGACCAGACACCTAAATAGATATCCATACATGGTTATTTATGACCTACATACTATGTATGGACAAACATATATCTCTATGTATAGGTATTAAACAGATACAAGTATTTATATGCAATACAGAAAGATTATTTGAACTGTATTCAACTGTACTAGCCTCATCAAACTATTTTGTGTCTTGAAAATAGGATATTTTTCATCACTATCTAAGTATTTTAATTTTATATTTATTCTAAAAAATCTATTTCAGCATACCAGTATTATTTCTCAGCACTATCCACAGCACTAATTTATGAATATTCTCTGATTAACATTCATTCAACATGTAATTTAGAATAGTTCTAAGTTTATAAAACACTTAATCCATTTACCAGAGTTTCAAATTCCAGTCACAACTGAAGAATTATGTATGACCCTAGTTCTATTTACTACCTTGCAGTTACAATGAATACTTATTGAACACCTACCATGAGCATGAAGCATCAAGATTGAACAAAGAACAAGATAATCTTGCTGTTCTATAGAGAAGTGAAGTTGTTTGAGACACCTCACTCACCAGAGAAAGTTGCTTGTTTCAAATCCCTACAAACATAATCTTTTTCTGGGAAAGATATGATTTCTTTAAAATAAATAAAGTACACTGGGATAGAATGGGGCCTTTACATTGAGGTACAACTTCCATATTGTAAAAATAAGGAAGAAAATTCATAAAATATGGATGAAAATTATAGTGACTGTCTTGGTGGTTTTGAACAGACATAAGTATGAAACCTCCCAGACTCAAAGCTCTCACATAAAACTTCAAGTCCACCTAACTTCCTGAGAGGACCTAATACTGATTTTGGAAAGAATGGTAGAAGGGAGCAATTCCCAGTAGAGAGGAAACTCATGATTTAAATTGACACCAAATATAGATGAAACATCAACCTCTCAACTCTCCTCACCAGCTTCTCTTTTCCTCATCTGTAGTAAATCTCTCAGCAGCCTTTTCTTTCTTCTCTTTCCTCTTGCATATTCCTGAGCCTGGGATGGTCTCCCTACCCATCACTAAGAGAACTTAATCTTCTCTCATATCAAAGCTGTCTTCGCTTTCCTTAGTGGCTTAAAATATAACCATCTTCAATATCTACTTTTCATTTTTTAGCCAAGTGAAACCGGAGTTAACATTCAGATTACTGGATGGCTCTTCCCATACACACTAAGTAATCATCTGGATAGTTTTTATCACCACATTGAAGATTCCTTTCAAAACACTTTTACTGTGTCAGAGCAGTTTTACAAACAAGTGTCTTGACTGTAAATAAAGCCTATAAAACCAAGCACTTGAAAACAGATTCAATGTTACTAAACTAACCCTCACCTTCCTCTAATGTGCCAGCACTTTCTGTGAAAAATATTATATCTTTTCAGATGCATTTTAAATATGTCCATTGAGGAGAAGAGACAAAGCAACATCATTGATTCAACAAAACCTTTGTAACCCAATGGTGAACCATGTCACATTCCCTTGCTGAGCACTTTGAACCTAAATGAGAAATGAGCACAGAGTAAGTGGCAGCCACATGAACAGTGTCCCTTTGTTAGCACGGCATTGTTTAAGCAATGACTTCTGTTCCCAGGATCACACAGTATCACAGACAAATCCACATCAGTCATCAATGCTCATGAAAACAGGACATTACACTTTTATTAAGCAGATAACACTCTCACGTCTCCCTCTCTTTTGCATCCACATGAGGAGTGGGAACACACCATTCTCATTCTCCAGCAAAAGTGTCCACAACTCTGAACCATTTACATTGTTTGTGTTATTGTAAAGATGTATGATGGAACATCGGCTCTCTCAAACTTTTTAAGGATACAGTGCAGAATTTCTAAGTAGTTAGGTGAGAATACTACAAAGCAAATCTCTAGAACAGTAACTACCTTGCAGTATTGGCACTCTAGACACACTGAGCAGCAATCCTGGAGTGGGGGACCATTTGGTTGATGGTCCTTAACAATATCTCAATCACAGGAGAATATAACCCTGTAGAAAGTGAATAAACACACTCACTCATGCTCAGTATCCACACAGTTTGTGATTATCAGAAAATGCATGCAGTTCATTCCACCTTACTCTGTATTATTGAATTAATGAAACAAAGGCTTTGCTTTACCATGGCCAAGCAAATAGTACATACATGAAGAAGCCTGAGGAGACGATCCTCTACCTGGTGAGGGAAAGCAAAAGTCTTATGAAAAGCACCTTTCCCCAGAATCCTCAAATTGCCTGTAACTGCTAGAGACAGCCTATTGGGTGCTGGCCAGCTGAAACGCTTTCAACCAATACCAAGCCAAGAAAGGACATGTGTAGCTGAAGTTTTCCTGGTCCTGCCTGGCCCACAGTCAGGAGGTCAGGACAAATCTCTCTCACCTGCCAGTCCCGAAGCCGCTCAGACTCAACCATATAAACACACAGATATAGTGGTATTCTAATTGTACTGAAATGTGATTTTATTTGTATGTTAATAAATAAAGTTGCCTAGGGGTCAGAGCTATTAGCAAGCCATAGCGAAAGCCAGGGCGGTGGTGGTCCACGCCTTTAATCCCAGTACTTGGTAAGCAGAACTAGGTAGATCTCTGTGTGTTCAAGGATACAGCCAGCATTGGAGACACACGCCCTTAATCTCAATACCAACCATAGAAGACTTAGGAGGTCTGTACAGAGAGGCAGCGACGAGGCAGTCACGTAGTTGGGTTTACAACCAATGAGAAGGCAGAACGGAACTCTTATTTAATGTCGAACGCACAGGAAGTAGTTCCTTTTCTCGGAGAGGTCTCTTGGCGGGAGAGGCTAGCTGGCGGAAAGTGGTAAGATTCTTAGCTCTGACCTCTTGGGCTTTCATTCTTACATTGGCTCTGTGTTTCTTATTTAATAAGGCGGTTGGTTACATCTACACACAGAGACTTATATTGCTTACAAACTGTATGGCCGTGGCAGGCTTCTTGCTAATTGTTCTTATATCTTAAATTAACCCATTTCTATTAATCTATAAGTTGCCACGTGGCTTGTGGCTTACCGGTATCTTAACATGTTGCTTCTCATCACAATGGCTGGCAGCGTCTCTCTGACTCAGCCTTTCTGTTCCCAGAATTCTCTTCTCTCCTTGTCCTGCCTATACCTCCTGCCTGGCTACTGGCCAATCAGTATTTTATTTATACAGAGGGATATCCACAGCAGACATGGAGAATCAACAATGACTTGTTTGATTCCTAGAAAATTGTTTTACTTTGGTCAGATTTTTCCAGTCAAAAATAAAAGGAAACAATACTGAATTCCAATTATTAAGTCTGACATATTTAGGTACACTTTTATATACTACATTCAAGGTATGTGGAATTTGCTGCTCTTGGGAGAATTTAACCAGACATCAAGAACATTACCCATTCCTGTGATTTCACCATGCAAAACAGGACTGGAACCTGGACAAAACCCTTACCAGCAATCTAGTCAGTTTGTGACTTAGGATGTGTTCTCAGTCTAGAGTGAGAAGCAGAATTGGAAATTTGAAAAGTGAGTTCTGCCTATAATGGAGCCAGATCTGAACGTCATCAATGTTGCTTCCTGTACCAATCATATCTATAGAATGAAGGGGTGATTGCAGGAAGTCCAGTTCCCACATTTGAGACACTAGCTTTGACCTAGTTCTCACCAGGCAGCGTTAAGCTCTCTAATGCATAGTCCTGTGGAACCCAGCACTTTCCACTTAAAGCAGGAAACAGGCCAAGCCAGTGTGGAAAGTGCTCAATATTTGTTTATTTCCACATCACAATTTTATTGATTCTTTGGGAGTTTCACATTATGTACCCCAATCACAATCCCTTACCAGTCCTCCCATGATCACACCCTCTCTTATGACAACTCCAAAAAGAAGTAAAAAGCAAGAATAAGAAAAAAGTTCACTTTGTGTAATATATATAATAATATTATATATATATATATATATATATATATATCTGTAGTTCTTTATATAGATATATATATATACTCAGTGGAGCATGGTCAAATTTGTAGTAGCCTACCCCTTAAATAGAACTGAGTCCTTCCCCTCCCACACCTCCAACAGAATCTAACAATTGTGCAGAGCTACTCTTCAGCATCCCCATCACACTTTTAAGAATTCCTTTTGGTGCTTCCTATCTAAGCTGCTACTTTAGGGGATTAGGGTTTGTCACAGAAGCCTTACATGTCTCTCCCTCTCAACTGTGCATCTGCAGTCATCAATATCATGCAAAGGTAGCCTCCTTACTCTTCACTCAGTGGGAACACAGATCATGGGCCTCCACTTGGTTTATGGCTATAGCACAAATCATGAACACAGCCCTTTGCTTCAGTAAGACTGTAGACCCAGACAAGGCACTGGAAAGCTGCCCAGACCACAGACATCAATATGACCTCAGGTGACAGAGCAGCCAACCGGATGGCAGCATGTCCTATGGGCATCGACAAGGATTCAGGCTGTAGCACAGACCATGGACATGATGGCAACACAGGCCATGGACATAAACACAGCCTCCAGCCCAGTAGGACCACAGACCCAGACAAAGTTCTCTGTGGCAGCACAGCCCCAGACATCACCATGGCCTTGGGTGGCAGCAAAGATCACTCAGATCACTATGGCCCCTGGTGGCAGCATGGCCCACAGACATCTACATGGAATAAGACTACAGCACTGACCATGGACACCTGCCTAGTCCTTGGTGGTAGCATGTGCCACAGATATCAAGGCAGCCCCCATCAGGGCACAACAGGTTGTGGTGTGGGAGGTTTGAGCCCTGGCTCTTCCATCATATACCCAATACCCAGTTGCTTCAATGTTTGGTCCGTTTCTGCTTCCCCTCATCATTGCCAGCAAGAATTGTCAGGTTGGCTTAGCTGGCACTAGAACAGCTGGCATGCTGTTTCCTCTTGAGGATATCCCCCCACCCTCCTTGTCTGTAAGTCCCTACTGATCTCCCCTGCATCCTGAACCTCACCCTGTCTAGACTGAAGCATTGTCTCCAGTTGCTGCAGTTCCTGAAGAAAGAGTGCCTTACTCCACTCACTATCTAATACTAGTTTTTCTCAGAGAGCAATACAATGAGCATTATAAGTTCTTCAGATTGTCTCACTTATTTCCTTCCTTTTATCTGTACAGGCAGAGTTTGAGGGACAATAGTAGGTAGCTCTAATTAATCTCATGGAAGAAAATAGTTGAACTCCTTTTTTCTCATAGAAGAGTTTACTTCCTTCCAATGTACTGCTCATATCTGGAAATCTAACAAAATCCCAGCACTTTCCCCTAATCCATTATGTATGCATTTTCTTATTCTCATAGTAAAAAGGAGGAGACAGCTGGAGAGTGTGAGGTGTGAGACATCATTCTGACTTTATTCCCAGATGAGCTGACTTGTCTATATGGACTTTTAGCCTATTTATGTTAAAAGCCAGGAATCTTTACATTTATCATCCAAGACTGTTATGAAGACTGAAGTATAAAACTCCCATCAGCACCCTCACATGGGGCTGGAATGAAACAGTCACCCTGGCAATGGCAATGATTATTATTCATTCATTCCACAAATATTTATTAAGACTTTACTAAATTCCAAACACAGTAGGTGTGAGGGATCTGAAGAAGAATAGCCTATGCTTGCTCTTAAGAGGTCTCAGAAGCTATTGAGAGAGACTGATCATTAGTTAGTAGTGGGTAACTATTGCCATGATTCAGTCAATGTCAGAGGGATTTAAAAGATTAATGAAAACCATTCTCCTGCCTGTGTCATTTTGGTACAGTATATTTGTTTTAGAATAAGCACAAGTTTGAAGATCTGTTTGCAAACTAACCGTGTGCTTTTGGACAGGACACTCAGTTTCTCTATCACAAATGAAAACAGCATCCATTGTTCTCAAAGTACAGGTAAGAAAATAGAGTTCATGACAGATACCAGAAAACAGTCACAAAGGTAAAAGAAGAGTTAGAAAGTCAAGCTGGGAAGCAAGTTAAAGGCTGTATCAGGAAGGGAAAGAGCTGAGATGCACAGGCTGGGGTTCTCAAGATCATAAAGCCACCACTGGAAGCAAGGAAAGCCCTGGTATTTTCCCACTTCTCCACAATCCCAATGTCACACAAATATTTCCCAATAACACAACCTAACCAAATCTGATGAACAGAGAACCTTAGTCTTCAGATGTCAGTCTCTGAGATACAGACTGGATAGAGCATGGGAGAGAATGTATGTGAGACCAGATGAACATCGACCAAGACAACCGTAATCCTCACTGTGGAATTAAATATGCTTAATACATATTATAAAATGGGTGCACAAGCAACATCCAACCAATGATAGCTATTTGCTGCTGCAGAATAGATTTAAAGTCCTTAGTGCTGTTCAGACTGCATCAGGAGACAGGTCCTTACATATATCAGCAGCTCTCACTTCCTATACTCACATCTCTGAACCACACTAAACACAAGGTTTGCCATCAAGTCAACTGGTTTCTTTATTGACTTGAATGTATGGACTCATCTCTTCTGCATCACTGCAAAAAGAGCCATAGTTACTAGGTCTTCACAGAGCATGGTGTGTCCACAAGGAAAAGACTAACTGTTTGGAGGTTTACTGCCAAGAAATTCACTTGCCAACAGAGATAAGCCATCACATTCTGAAACACCAGATTATTTAGTGCTCAAAGTGATATTTTGGACTCCATGTGTGTATTGGCGAAATTAAGGCCACTCCACGTAGTTAAAAGGGAGGTTTATTTAGTGGCAAAACTTACAAATGAAGGGATAGGTAGGTTGCAGGGTCTGGGGAAGGTGTGTCGCAGTCTGGCAGTATTCTCTGGAGGACTCTGCTCGGTCTACCTCCAGCGACCAGGGTCCAGGAACAGATTATGGAGGCACATCTGGATCTCGGGTCTTCAGGGTCCTCTCTTGGCCCCACCTTGTAGGTGTGACAGTTACCGAAGCCTCAAGGGGGGTTGGAACTTCCAGATCAAAACTGGAATGGCTACCCACTACAGGGTCTCTTTTCTTTGCTGCTCCATTCTGAGGTCAGATGTCCTGTGAGATTCCCAGGATTCTCCTGTTGCTGCCTCCCATCTCTCTGTGGAAATGCTATATTACAGACACATCCAGCTATACTTGGATTCTGGGAATTTGAACTCAGAACTTTATGCTTTCATGGCAAGCACTCTGCTCAAAAGGAGTCTCCCATCTTAGAGCTTCTTGCCACAGGGGTTCATGTGCTATATTGAGAAACACAGCATCAGGGCTGTTTTTCCCATGGAAAATAATGTCTCTGTTGCTGGATCACCATTACCAGATGGTAGCTAGCCTCCAGAGCTCCACTGTTGATAGCATAAGGGACGAATGTCTCTGCCCCTCTCCATTTTATAATTACCACAGTTCTGAGATTCTTTAATACATTACTAATTTGTGGGACATTTCTACTCAGGTGTCCCTGGTAATGATTTTCTCTCTGCTGTTAATGTAATAAATAGGTTTTTGGTAGACTCTAATCCATCTGAGTTCATATGGTATTCATATGAGTTCATATGCATTTCATATCATGAAAACATGATGTGTATGTCAGTACTGTTAATTAATTTTGTGATTCTGGAGTCTTTCCTCATGTTTAATTACAAGACATTCAATCAGTAGGAGCAACAGTCTCATCTCAATGCATCTTCACCACATATTTGAAGTCCAAAATCCAAATTCTCTGTTCCTTTGGAAGCTACCCCAAAACAAGAACCCACATGCCAGTACTTTGAACGACCTCAGAGGCACAAGGTTGAAAGTAAAACATTAATCAGTGGACTCAGTGCATCTAGCTCTTTTGGAATGGCAAGCTTTAAAAAGGAATTGACAGCATTGGTCCAGCTACAGCCTCCTTTAGTGACCAATACTATAGTAGTCCTTGCACATAGAGGCCTCCTGGAGCACCCCAACACACACATTGAAAACGAAAATTTCTGTAGCTTTTAGCAGATGCATATATTCACTATGTAGTTGCTTGCTTGCCTCCTGCCTGTTTATATAAGACAACCTACCACAGATAACTTTGTAAACACAGAGTTTTTATAAAGAGCTCTATTTAAACTGTTTAGGCAACAGTGTTGTTTGGTTTTTTTTTATCCTGATATAACCAAAACACTGATCATTAAAATATAAGATTTAACATTGATTCAACATCAAATACATGATATACTTTTTATATTCCAAATATGCCCATTGTCCTAAAAATTCTTTTTATAGGTTTTAGGAAAAAATAATAACACTTATTTATTTGGTGTGTGTGCATATGTGTATGTGTGTGTGTGCTTTGAATGTATGCTATGACAAGCATGTGTAGGTTAGAGGAAAACTTGCAGATCAGTTCTCTCCTTACACCACATGGGTTCTGGGGATCTGCTTCTGGTACACATACTTGGCAGCAAGCGACATTTACCTATTAAGCTATGACAAAGGCTTTTTAAATTTTTTTTTTTTTTTACTATTGTTCCAAGACCAAATCCAATCTCAGACATTGTGTGTAGGTGATTATCTATAGTTTCTTTAGATAAGAAGTAGCGTCTCAGCCTTTTATTGGGAAGAGGGAGATTCTTGACTATTTACAGAGAACATCATGGGCTGAGAGGTAGTGTTTTGGTTAGTAGTACTTGCTGCTCTTCCTAGAACACACATCAGGTGGTTCAGAACCACCTGTAACTCCAGCTCCAAGAGATCCAACACCCTCTTCTGAAGGCATCCATTGGCACCAGCACTCATGTGACAGACATACATACTCACATACATAAATGTTTTAATTAAAAATTTCTAGAAATGCTAGTTGTTCAAATACCTCTTAATACAAATCTGTCTGAAGCTCCTTCATGATAAGGTTCTCATTACACAGTTAGAGTGGGAATGCTATGGGAATGGTGTGATGCCTTCCCAACATGCCTAGACACATGATGTGCATTGGTCCCAATATTGGTAAGGTGAGCATTGGTTATGTGGTCCATATGTATCTTCTAATTAACTTAGTATCAAGGTATTTTTCCCCATTTTAATCA
This sequence comes from Peromyscus nudipes, assembly GCA_902168325.1. Classification (NCBI taxonomy): domain Eukaryota; kingdom Metazoa; phylum Chordata; class Mammalia; order Rodentia; family Cricetidae; genus Peromyscus; species Peromyscus nudipes. Next base: position 15,757 of record CABHPH010115813.1, read on the forward strand.
TAGGATGATTGTGTGGAGTTCTATAGCTCATACAGTCTCTCGACTATCCTTAGTTTACTAGCTTTAACACCCAATGGCAATATAAAACCCATTATTTGTGGTAAATGCTGCATCTGGTTTTCTGTGCTAGGATAGGCTTCCCCTATCTCTCAATATTTATTAATTCAAATTATTAGGAACTTACAGATTTTTATTCTACTAAATGGTTTACAGTTTACTCTCTTGATCATTGCATTAGTCACCTTTTCCATTTCTGAGACAAACTACCTGACAGAATGTTGTGGAATATTACTTTAACTATGTAAAGATGTGTGTTGTATTTGTTTATCCTGCATTTATTTAACTATGTAAAGATGTGTTTCATTTGTTTATGCTGCATTTGTGTAACAATGTAAAATGTGTTTCTTTGCCTGCCTAGGCTACCTGATTGGTCTAATAAAAAGCTGAACAGCCAATAGCTAGGCAGTAGAGGGATAGGTGGGGCTGGTAGTCAGACAGAATAAATAGGAGAAGGAATCTAAACATGAGAGGAGAGGCTTAGGGAGAAAGAGAGTGAGATGTCCTGGGCCAGACAGGCAGACAGTCAGCCACCAGCCAGACAGACATGGAGGAAGCAGGAAAGTAGGACATACAGAATGAAAGAAAGACAAAATGCCCCAGGCAAAACATAGATGAAGAGAAACAAATTAATATAAAGTATAAGAGCTAATAGGACAAGCATAAACTAAGGCTGAGCATTCATAACTAATAAGTCTCCATGTCATAATTTGGGGGCTGACAGTCTGAGAAAGTCGGCTACATTTGGCACCCAACATAGAGCCTGAATTTCCACATAGGGCGTGAGAAAGGTGAATAAAGAAAGAAAAACCTGGATATGGCTCATTTAAGAGGATCTGCCATGAAGCAAGCACTTGAGCAGCTGGCACTTAAGTTGAAACAGTAAACTAAGTTCAAATGTCTGCCGCGGGTGAGTACCAGCATCCTAGAGCTGGGGCTGTTGAATGAAGTTCCTGGTTAGAAGCAGCTCTCAGCTGAATGCAGCTCTGGAGTGGGATAGACCTTGCCTCCAGCACAAAGCTGTGCTGTTTAGGTTTGGCTCACACAGTCAGAAAAGGCTAGAGACATGCAGTAAAGACTGGTCCAGATTGGAAAAAAACCTCTAAATAGGTTATAGTGTGTTTAACAAATGTGCACAAGCTTAAAAAAGAAAAGAATATCAGTGTACATGGTCTTAGGAAAAAAATAAATAATTTAAAAATAATAAAGTCTTTAAAGAGAGAGTAAAGTAATATAAAGGAAAAAAAACATGGGAAATACATGGGGAGTCTGGATCCTGTATGGTGTTGTGTGACTTTGAATTTTTTGAATGCTGATGAGTAAATGACAAGTGCTGAGAGACATGGGATTGTAAAAGAGACTGCTGAATTAAACCGGCCTAGATACTTTAAGGATGTCTTACTTTAGAATGGAATTCAGAAAATGTCTTGTGTTGGGAAGAGAGGTTATGCTTTTGTTTCCATAGGAAACAAAAGACTGTGGATTCCTTCAATGTTAATAGAGATCAGATCTGATTGGAGGAGACCTGCTGAAAATCTTGACTACACACATGAAGAAATAAATCAAGAAAAACTACAAGACAAGTGACATATATACTGATCCCTCTGCATGGGAACAATTCTGAGACTGGAAAAGAAATGTTACAGCTAGTTTTCTCAGGATTTGACCATTGTCTCAATTTTCCCAGGGTCTCCTAGAGATGCTGTTGCCCCCAGACAACAGGAAGCAGTCTAGAGAACACAATGCCCACATTCCCATGAGATGATATGGGTGGTTTGGGGGCATTCAATGGGTTATGGATGTTTGTCATCATTAAGGGGTCATATAGAAATATAGGATAAAAAGACAACTATTAACCTCAAATATTTTACATTGGTATGGATTTTTTGTATATTGATATAAATTTAAAGTTATTTTTATTATATTGTATGTATTTTACTACTGTTGTTTGAATATTGTGCTTATGAAGCTCATTCAAAAATGTAATGTATAATTAAGCAATGTAGGTTAGTAGTAAGTCATCTATAATAATCAAATTTGTATTCATATTAGGTAAATTTTCAAGATTAAACACATATATTTTAAATAGATTGGTGATCTTCAAATGCTTCAGAGACCTATAGAATATTGCATTTAAAATGTTTCATAATATAAGGCTTTTCATGACAGTGAGAAATATTTATTCCTGGAAGCACCAATCTACTTCATAAAAGGATGGTGGGCATCTAAAAATCTCCATATGGAGTTTGCTTTCATTTAAGAGGGTCTGCTATCCATTTGGTCAAGAAACTGTTCTAGCCTTGACTGCTGAGAGAATGCTTCATAAACTGGACAATCAGGACACAAAGAAAAAGGACTATCAAACTTTGCCAAGACAAGACAGGACAGTCTTCCAAAATTCTTGTTTCATAGAAAAGTCTACCAGATATGTTAGGGCTGTGTGCCAAAGATGGATGCCCCAAGATTGCAGAGAAAACCTGGGTGACTCTCCAGGCAGCCAGATGTCTCTGTCATTTCTGTAGTTTTGGAAGTGGCTTGCACTGTACTTCCTGTTTACTCAGGTCTGCAGTCTTTGACGAGGTTGAAGATAGATAGTTATAATTATAGCTTTCCTTAGTTATGATAGAAGGTAAATTAGGTACAAAATTTTGGACTCATCAAGGTAGGATAATGAGGTATTTTCTCTGAACTTGCCAAATACAGATGGACTAGATACTGTAAATTTAACTCTTACTTCATAATTGTTCTTACTGTATATTGTTTTAATATGTTAAGTTAAAACCTTTCTTTTTATTTAGACTAAAAGAAGGGAATGTTGTGGAATATTACTTTAACTATGTAAAGATATGTTGAATTTGTTTATGCTGCATTTGTTTAACACTGGAAAGATGTGTTACATTGATTTATGCTCCATTTGTTTAACGATGTAAATATGTATTCCTTTCTCTGCCTAAGGCACTTGATTGGCCTAATAAAAAGCTGGATGGTCAATAGCTAGGCTGTAGAGGGATACGTGGGGTTGGTGGGCAGAGAAAATAAGTAGGGGTGAAATTTAGGTCAAAAGAGAAATAAGAATGAGGAAGAAAGACACCTGGGGTCAGCCAGCTAGGCAGCCCCAGAAGAAGGAGAAAAAGTAGGACATGCAGAATAAAAGAAAGGTACAAAGTCCTGAGGCAAAAAAATAGATGAAGAGAAATGGGTTAATATAAGTTATAAGAGCTAGTGGGACAAACATAAGATAAAGTTGAACATTAATAACTAATAAGTCTCTGTGTCATGATAAGGGGATGGGCAGTCCAAGAAAGCCTGCTACAACAGAAGCTATATAAGGAAGAATTTTTTTTGGCTCACACCCTGAGGGTGTAGTCCATCATGGCAGAGAGGAGATGGTAAGAGGGTTGAGAGGTGTCTGGTCTCAGTGTATCCACTGTCAGGAAGCTAGTGTTCAGCTCATTTTCTCCTTTTTACTCAGTCTGGGAACCCCTGGCCCATAATATGGTACCACCCACACTCTTCCCACCTCAGTTAAACTTTCTGGATATTGCCCCAATGGTTCATGTTTGCATCAAAATTCTAAATCTAGTCAAACTGACAATGATAATTAACCATTGCTATGTCAAAGTCGTGTTCATTTTTTTCCAGTAGAAGTTATTTCAATTTAATTCCTGCATGTAAAGTATAGGGCCCTGGCCCCCCATTTTGGGTAGCTGTTGCCTTGCTTGCTGACCTTGACCAGATGTCCTCCCTATGCTGATTCCCTGCCGGTTTCCTTCTTAATGAAAGCTCACTGGAGGTTCTTTGTTTGTGTATCCTGCATTTTGTGTAAACAGCTTAGATGCAAGAATGTAGAACATTGCTAGCAAACTTCTGCCCTCCAGGATTCTCCCATTGTGCTGTAAGCCTGTATTTAAAGCTTCCTCCCTCCTTCAATAAACAGCATTCGGCATTCTGCTGGGACAAATGACCTGCTGTCTTTTGTCTCTGTTTTTTGATCCATAGCCCCTCACTTGGACGTGGTGAACAGGTGGTGGTAGAAGCCCTGTGACAGAAGCTGCCTCTTCAAACATTCTTATAGCCCTTTGAAAGTCCCCATTATTGGCCACTTGTTTATTCTCTGGCCACATTGGTGGCTACTTTGTCCTCTTTTGTCCCTATCACTGGCCACGTCTAAAGAGTAAATCTAGTGAATCTTATCAATAAAAACCAGGAGTCAGATATCAGAGTAAAACTTGAAAGATTAGGAAAGCAGGAAAGCAGCCAAAGTCACTACCTTCCTCTTCTATTCCTCCAGTCCAAAAGGGCCAAGACCCTGTCTCTGCCCTGCCTTATCATTCCTGTTCCTCTCTGTACAGACCCCAGACCTCTATGGTTAACTAGTGGGTAGCTCTACCTTCTGACTCCAAGCAAGCTTGATTTGTCAGAACACAAACAAAATATCACACAGCATACTTCTTTACTTTATAGTGTTAGATGATCTAGGTTTATTAATTAATTAATTAATTAATTAATTTGTTCTACTTTCCCCAGCAAAGCTCTCAAGTCAACCCTTCCTCCAAGAAATGGATTCCCATCACCACAAAATAATATGTAGGAACCAAGACATAGACAGAGATATAAAGATGCTCATACACATATAGGAAATATGTGTATGTGTGTTCCTATGTATTTACATAAATATAAAGATAATATAAATGAGGACACACTGATACTTCCAGTTCTGGTCCAGGAGTGGTCCCTCTTTCTATACTTGTAGCCTTTACTTTCATACCTGCAAATAGATTCCCATTATCCTAATTCTATTTGTTTATTTACTCCAGCCTAGAATACATAGGTAATAATTTTCAGAATTGTTAGTAAACACCATCTTCACTAGCCAACCTACTAAGATGAATTCAACGTTTGTTTATAGCTTATCCCAAAATGAAACACAAATTGTTAAGTATAGGATCCAATCAAATACACCTGTGCAACTCACAGTCCTCTCAAGGTATAGAATATTTATCTCCTGACAGACAGATTTCTTGTAAATATTTTGTTTTTGAATATTAACATCATTTGACACCTTAGTGCAGATTTTAAATAATATGTTTTTGAATATTAACATCATTTGACACCTTAGTGCAGATTTTAAATAATATGTAAGAGTGAATTACCTATAATTTTTTAAAAAGGCAAAAATAAGCTAAAAATGACAGAATATGGGGTTATGATCTGCGTTTGAGCCCCAGAACCCACATAAAGGTGACATGAGAGAATTCACTTCAAATGTTTACCCCCCCAACACACATACACATACACTCACTCACACCATGCATCACATACCATGTAACACACCACATATCACACACTGTACATGTCAGTACCCTCAAACACAATAAATAGAATAAATATTTTAAAAAAAGGCACAATATACCACAAAGTATGTATCCAATTAGCTATAGACAGTTTACAACAAGATTAAGATGTTAATTCTACAGAAAAGAGTAAAATATGAAAGAAGAGCTAAGACCTTAGCCAGCACAACTTGAGATATTTATTTTGTTTGGTCCTCATGGACCATGGCTCTCAGCTTGTTTCACTTATCTATCTTCCTCCATAACTCACACTGATCTGCACTAAGATAATATTTTTTTCATTACAAAAAATTATTTTCTATTTATTGTCAAATTTGGGTAGCTTTTTAAAACTTGGCTTACTTCAATATTTGGCTTTCCTCTAATATGTTTGACTGAAATATAAAACAGTGCTAGATTATTATTGCTTGGGTCTATCAATAAGTATGTGACTTTTCTGAGTTCATTGAAGTAAAACTGAACTTCTGACTGAATTTTTGCCACATTTATTTTAATCATTAACCAAGGGCAGCACTTATCTGTATTTGTGATTGCCTTGGGGTTTCATTCTGTTTATCTCCTCTGAGCACTTTGCCCTCTAGCTGCTTGCTTCTGAGTTCACTAGACTATAGCAAAGGAAAAATATCTTTTAACATATTGCATGATGCTGTTTTGCTTTTTTTTTTTGTCATTTTCCTATTTGCTTTTGGCCAGAACTTTAGCTATATTGAGTTCAATAAAACACTGCCCTTCCACGTAGTACAAACACGGAGACTCTTAAATCCTATCCCAGCTATTCAACACCCTTTTTGAGAACACACATGGAGGGCTTGCTGTTTTTCTCTTCCACCTGTTAGTAAGATATGCTATTCATATACATCTCTTTATTGGTTTGTATGCATAGTCCTTATATAAGAAGGTTTAGTATGCTATGTCAGAGAAAGGAGAGGTGGGGGCTAGAGAGATGACTCATTGGTTAGGAGCTTGCCTGTGCTTGCAGGGGATACAATTCAATTCCCAATACAGCAACTAATAATCACCCTTAACTCCAGTTCTGGAGATCCAACACCCTCTTCTGGCCTCTTAGGTCACTATACACACAAAGCACATAGACATAAAAGCAGGCCAAACAATCACACATATAAAATAAATAATAATTTTTTAAAGAACAGTAAGGGTAAACTGAAGAAATTTTGAAGTAAAGGGATATAATAGAACATGTATATGGCCATCATTCTTTCACTGAAGGGAACAAAGGGACACACAGAAATCAAAGTGATCAAGGCATCATGGACTGCCCAAGTAGAATAAAACACTAAACATCATCACAATGAAGATTAAAAATAGAAGTTATATAGAAGTGAGTGAGGAATGATTGGATCCAACCAATTTTCTATTCTGAGAATATGAATGAGGGGTGTTTGCAAAGAAGTTAATCAAGAGCACTAGAAGTGTGCAAAAAGTACTTGGTTGGCTGGAACACAAATGCAGGTGTCACCTCAAATGACAAAGTGACAGTTCTGCTTTAAAATAGACACATAGCATGAAAGAATCTTTATATGGGTCCAGTAAGAAAACTCTCAAAACATGGATGATGAAGTCAACTGTCAATGCAGAAAGGAAAGAAGATTCAAAGAAGTTACAGGAAAAAGCACAGGGAAGGCACATGTTGAGTGACATAATACATATGAGAAGCTGATTACTTAATAATGTTAACGAATTGCATCAGGTCCACCTGCTGGTATATCAAGATTATTATACCTACGACAATTTTCCGAGGATTTTAACTGAAGTATATCGCTTGATAACTTTAAATGTTAGACAAATATATAAATAAGTTTACAATTTGTAAACCTTTTCCATGCCAATAGTGGAAATATCTCTGTGCAGGCAATTAGATCCCTGCTCATTTCTAATATGGTTGGGATACTAGAAGACTTAAGCAAACTAGCTGGGATGAATACATTTTTAGCTATAATTGCTATTAGTCTGGCAATTCATATTTTATCTTTAAAAATGGTTTGATAACAATGCCAAAAATGAGAAACTGACTAAAATTATATGGACTTTGGAATATCATTATGAGAAATTGGCAAAATTAACATTAGCTTTGGAAGGTAATATTCATGCCTTACAGATAATCACTAGGGAAGACAAGCCTGCCTTGACAGATAAGATAAAATCTTCACAGGTATTTACACAGACTATGGAGAATGATCATGAGAAATTGGCAGAAAGAACACTAGCATTGGAAGGTAATATGCAAGCTATACGGATAGTCTCTAAGGAAGATAAGGCAGCTTGACAAATAAGGTAAGAGCCTTAGATATATATGTATATAAATGACAAGAACAAAAAACTGACTGATTTAATGAAGGCTTCAGGAGCACTCACTGTTCAGGAGGTTCAGACTCTACAAAAGGCAACTACTAATAGATTCCAAGTTTAGAAGAACTTATTATGACTGATAAAAAACAAGCGATGAGACACACACAAAAGAAGTTAGAGGGGAGTCAACCTCACCATTACCTTACAGAGTTAGAGATGAGCTGCCTAGGGTTGTTAGCATACCTGGCATGATTGATCCTGTTACTATTTATGAAAGGCCAGCAAATAATAAACATCCCAAAAGAAATGCAGACAAAATGGGAACCTATACATACAAAAGATTTAAAAAATATTATGCTGTGGGATGTTGTTCTGTATGCTGTGAATATGTGTTGCTCTGATTGGTTAATAAATAAAATGCTGATTGGCCAGTAGCCAGGCAGGAAGTATAGGCAGGCAAGTAGATGAGGAGAATTCTGGGAAGAGGAAGGACAGAGTCAGGAGTCTGACTCTATCCTTCAAGCCAGACACAGAGGAGGCAAGATGACAAAGCAGAACTGAGAAAAGGTACCAAGCCACGTAGCTAAACATAAATAAGAATTATGGATTAATTTAAGTGTAAGAGATAGTAAGTAATAAGCCTGAGTTAATGGCTGAACAGTTATAATTAATATAAGCCTCTGTGTGTTTAATGGGTCCAAGTAGCTGCAGGACTGGGCGGGATACAGGAAAACTTCCAACTACATTTGGTGTACCAATGTGGGGCTCTCGAATTTCCATAAGGTCTAAAAGAGTTTAAAAGAAGCTTATAAACACACAGTAATGGAGCCCCAAACAGCTTTCTACTTCATGTCTCATGTGGGTCGAAATAAAGAGATGCCAATGTACAGAGACACCATGGTGTACAGACTTGAGCTACAGCATGATGGGATCATGACATATGGGCTTGAGTGAAGCATGGCAATTCTTGCCACTGTATTCAGTGGCATCTGAAAGTCATGCAGCATGGTGCATGGTGGGTATAGCTTTTGCTAGTACAGACAAAAAAAAGGAAAGAAAGAAAAGGTTTTTGAGCTACATGCTGCTGGATGGAAGCATAGACCCACTGCTTCAGAGTCAGTGATGAGCATGCTTCCCCCAGAACTAGCCATAAATATAGTTCTGCCATGTTGTAAATCTGAGGTAGACAGAGCCAGCAGCCAAACCTGCCATTTCAATCCTTGTAATACTGCAATTTAAAGCAATAGATGCACAATAAGACAGATTTAGATGGGATAAATCCTAAACAGTTTACAATGTATGTAGGCTTGGAAAAGAGAGGAGAAGGAATAGAGACAGTTATATAAAGAAATAGAAAGTTTAAAAAACAAAGTCTTTAAAGAGAAAGTAAAAGTAATATAAAAAATAAGCTACATAAAGATGGAAATCACACAGAGAGAGAGTCTGGATTATATTGTCACTGGGATTCCTTTTTTTGTTTGTTTGTTTGTTTGTTTGTTTGTTTGTTTGTTTTGTTTTTTTGTTTTTCGAGACAGGGTTTCTCTATGTAGCTTTGTGCCTTTCCTGGAACTCACTTGGTAGCCCAGGCTGGCTTCAAACTCACAGAGATCTGCCTGGCTCTGCCTCCCGAGTGCTGGGATTAAAGGCATGCACCACCACCACCTGGCTTGGGATTCTTAATTGCAGAAAGACATTTGATTATAAAGGCTACTGAGTTAAATATATATGTATATATGTACATATATATATATTAAAGTTATCTTGACTTCAAAATCTACGTCTAAGGATATGTTGCTTTGGAAAAGAGGTTCTGCTTTTGTTTCCACAGAAGATGAGAACCTATAGATTTATTCCAGGTTAAGATGGATCAGATTTGATCAAGCCAGACCTCCTGAACCTTTACAGATGGTACCTATCAACAAAGTTTATAGCCAGTTTTTTAAGGACTTGACCATTATCTTGAATTTTCTCAGGATCCCCATAAGACTACTGGCACCCCCTATCAGCAGGAAGTAGCCTAGAACACTACACCCACATTCCCGAAAAATGGATTATGGATATTTGTCTTTGTTAGAGATTGGTTAAAAATTGTTATTGGTCATAGTTGATATCTTTCTAAAAGAAAAAAGAGGGATAGGAGATATATATACATATATACACATATGTATCTCCTATCCCTCTTTTATATATATATAATATATATATTATATATATATATGATAGGATAAAAGGGTAGATTATTGAATCTATTTTAAAGAGCAACTTGTTTAAAATGTTTTTAGTTGCTATAGATTTTAGTTTATTACAAATTTAAAGTTAATTTTGTTATACTATGTGTATATTTCTACTTTTGTTTAAAGTATTTTGTTTGTGCAACTCATTTGAAATTGTAGTGCATACTTGAGAAATACAGATTAATAATTAGTCATCTATGATAATCAAACTTATAGCCATGTTAGTTAAGTTTTCTAGGTATACATAGATATATTTCAGTTAGGTAGGTAATCTTCAAACACTTCAAAGACCTATAGAATATGGCATTTAAAATGTTTTAAAAACTTAAACTTTCCTGGACAATGAGACAAGTCAGCTCCTGGCAGCATCAATTTACTTCAAAGAGGAAGATGGGCATCAAAGACACTCCATATGGAGTTTATCTTCTTCTTGGCAAAATAGCCACTTGTGAAAGAAACTGTTCTTGCCTGAACTGCTTGACAAATTGTTGTATCGATTGGATATGCAGGACCCATAGGAAGGTGACCACTGAACTTTGCAAGGAGAGATGGTCCTTCAGGTTCCTGCTTCATGGAAGAAACTGCCAGATATTCTACAGGATACAGAGAGAAGCAACTGAGAGACTCTAGGTTTATAGACTGAAGATGGATGCCCCAAAGTTGCAAAGGAACTTTGGATGACTGTCCAGGCAGGCAGCTTTCTCTGTCATTTCCAGAATTTCGGAAGTTGCTTACAATGCATTTCCTGTTTACTTAGGTAATATTCTATCTTTCTAGGGTCTTTGATGTAGTTGTAGATAAGATAGTTATAGTTATAATTTTTCTTGGTTGAAATAAAAGATAAGTTAGATATGAAAGCTTAGATTTACAAATATAGAATAGATAGAATTGAGGCACAAATCTTAAAAGGTCTTATTAATAAAATCAAACCTGAAGCCAGGTATTGGGGTGAATACTGGAAGATCAGAGAAGCAGAACAAGCCACAGCCACCTCACCTCGCTAATTCCTCAGCTGATCCTGTTTCCTCAGACTGGAAGCCTCTGAGTCCTCATCCAGAATGAATCTCAGCTGAATTGCTTCTAAAAGCCTAAAAGCTTAACCAGGCTCTAGTTCCTCCTGGTCCTCACACCTTATATACCTTTCTGCTTCCTGCCATCACTTCCTGGGATTAAAGGCGTGTGTCACCATGCCTGGCTGTTTCCAGTGTGGCTTTGAACTCACAGAGATCCAGATGGATCTCTGCCTCCTGAGTGCTAGGATTAAAGGTGTGTGTGCCAACATTTTCTGGCCTCTATGTCTGTCTAGTGACTGTTCTGTTCTCTGACCCCAAATAAGTTTATTATGGTGCACAATATATTGGGGAACATAATACATCACATAGAATATTTTCTTTAATTTTGTCAAATACAAATAGACTAGATATTGTAACTGTAATTCCTGCTTGATAACTATTCTATTGTATGTAATTTTAATATGTTAAAGTTACAACCTTCCTTTTTGATTAGACAGAAAAGGGGAAGTGCTGTGGGATGTCATTCTGTATGCTATGAATATGTGTTGCTCTGATTGGTTGATACATAAAACACTGATTGGCCAGCAGCCAGGCAGGAAGTATAGGCAGGCAAGTAGATGAGGAGAATTCTGGGAAGAGGAAGGACAGAGTCAGGAGTCACCAGCTAGACACAGAGGAGGTAAGATGACAAAGCAAAACTGAGAAAAGGTACCAAGCCACATGGCTAAACATAGATAAGAATTATGGGTTAATTTAAGTGTAAGAGCTATTCAGTAATAAGCCTGAGTTAATGGCTGAACAGTTATAATTACTATAAGCCTCTGTGTGTTTAGTTGGGTCCAAGTGGTTGCGGGACTGGGTGGGACCCAGAAAAACTTCCAACTACAATATTAAGGAAGCAATAGTTTCCTATGTTATGTATTCAGCATATGTGAAGCAGATGTTGAATACATGATCATCTAGGAACAGAATTACTCCAAATGACAGGAATCAATTAGTCTGAGCAGTATTAGAATATAGTACTCAGTTAGAATAGAAAAGCTGGTTGAGAGAAGAAGGTAAGGCTCTTGAACAGCAAGGTAAGATTAGAGGTTTTGAGATTTCCCAAGATCAAATTCTTGGTGAGTGCTGTAATGCCCATGCAAATAATCAGGATATATTTGATGAACACACCTTGCCTTAAATGCTTAGGACATGATTCAAAAGCCAGGAGATAGTGGCACATGCCTTTAATCCCTGCACTCAGGAGGCAGAGGCATGTGGATCTCTGTGAGTTCAAGGTCAGCCTGGTCTACAGCATGAGTTCCAGGACAGGGTCCAAAGCTCCACAGGGAAACCCTGTCTCAAAAAGGAAAAAAACCTGAGCCATTTACTGAAGTTATACAAGACTCAAAAGAACCCTTAACTGACTTTTGCAAAGATAGACTAAAGCTGTAAATAGAATGATATAAAATCCAGTAGTTAGACTAATACTAATTGAATCTTTAGCTTTTGAAAATGCTAACTTAGAATGCAAAAAAAAATGGACCCAAAAGGTTAGATCAACACCCATAGATGAATAGATCTAACACATAGTTAAAATTGAGTCTCTTAACTATAGTGATGAGGCTTGGATAGGAGAGGCAATTTCCAAAGGCCTGAAGAGACATCAAAATGTGAAATGCTTTAATTGTGGTAAACCAGGCCATTTAAGAGGAAATTGTAGACAAAGAATTCCTAGATACAATTTTTTTTCTAGGAATAGCCCAAATAGAAGGCCCCAACCTTCTGGATTATGCAGAAGATGTAGCAAAGGCCAACATTGGACCAATGATTGCAGATCAATAAGAGATTGATCTCTGGGGTCTTGATCAGTTGCAGCAATGGAATACCCAAATTAATATTACTCCAATCTCAGAAACGGACCATAAACAAGCTCATGTTTCTAGGAAGAATATTATAAGGCACTATAAAAAACAGTCACCAACCATTCATGCTGTACAAAAACAGAGCTCAACAGCTGTTGAGCTCTCAGAAGTACCAACAATTTTACCTTTAAAATGGTTAACTGACAAACCTGTATGGGTTGTGCAATGTCCTATGACATCACAGAAACTACAGACCTTAGAACAGCTGGTTCAAGAGAAGCTAAATGCTCAACATATTGAGGAATCAACCAGCCCTTGGAATTCTCCTGTATTTGTTATTAAAAAGAAATCTAGAAAATAGATAATGTTGACAGATTTGAGAGCCTTAGATAAAGTAATTCAACCAATGGGCTCTCTACAGCCTGGAATGCCTTTGCCTTCTCTGTTACCTAAAGGATGGCCTATTATAGTCATTGATTTAAAAGACTGTTTCTTCACTATACCTTTACAAAAAAAGGATAGGGAAAAATTTGCCTTCACAGTGCCTACTTATAATAATTCTCAACTTGTTAAGAGATATCAATGGAAGGTTACCCAACAGGGAATGTTAAATAGTGCCACCATGTGCCAATACCTTGTGCAACAGCCATTGGAAATAACTCATGTACAGTTTCCATAATCTATAATTTGCCATTATATGGACAATATCTTATTAGCTGATTCAAAGGCAGATACTTTAGAAAAAAATGTTTGATGAACTAAAGAAATTGTCTCACTGAGGATTATAAATTGCTCCTGAAAGGGAATTAGCTTTGGTGGAAAAGAAATTAGAGGATGTACATATGGATTATGTGAATCCAGAGTGTGAATGCATTCTGGTTATATTACCCCCTAGGCAATCCCCTACAGGGATTTTGATGCAGAGAGAAGATATTATATTGGAAATGATATTTCTACCATATAAATACAGTAAGAAATAAAAAACATATGTGGAAAAGATTACTGTTTTGATTTTAAAAGGAAAATTAAGATTTCATAGATTAACTGGAATGGACCCAGAAGAAATTTTAGTACCTTTTACTAATGAGGAAATTTCCTCTTTTTGGGCAGAAAGGAATGACAAAGAGCTTGCAGTAATTTTTTGGAGAGATTAACAGCAGTTATTCCAAAAGCAATAGACTTAAATACATAAAAAGAACCGTCCTCACATTATACAGGGAACAGCAATTTCTGGAGCCTCTACATTCTGTACTGATGCAAATAAATCAGAAAAGGCAGGTTAAAAATCTGGAAACTTAAGTGGTTCAAAGCCCTATGATTCTATGTAAATGTCAGAATTGTATGCCATTTTCATGGTACTAATGGATTTTTTTCAGAAACTCTTAATATAGTTACTGACTCTCAATATGCAGAAAGAGTTGTTTTACACATTGAAACCACTGAACTTATTCCTGATGAAACATAATTAGCTTCATTATTTGCACAATTACAGGAAATAGGAATATATATATATATAAAATATCAGATCCCATACTGGTCTACCAGGTCATCTAGCACAAGGTAATAATGAAATTGGTCAATTATAAATAGGAAATGTGCTGGCGGCCTCAGAATTTCATAAAAATCACCAGGTCAATAACAAATGTTTGAAAAAGGATTTTTTCTGTCACTTGGCAACAAGCCAAGGAAATTGTTAAAAAAAAAAGTCCTACTTGTTCCTTCACTACTTTCAGGAAGTAACCCCAAAGGCATGCAAAGAAATGAAATTTGGCAAATGGATGTGCTTCATTTGGCAGAATTTGGAAAATTAAAATATGTACACCATACAATAGATATGTTTTCAGGATTTCAATGGGTGACTGTTTTGAGTTCTGAAAAGGCTGATTCTGTAATTACACACCTATTAGAAGTCACAGCCATCGTGGGAATACCTGTGCAAATTAAGACTGACAATGCTCCAGCATATGTCTCTAGTAAAATGAAACAGTTTTTTGCTTATTACAACATAAAGCATATTAGAGGTATGCCACATAATCCTACAGGCCAAGCAGTTGTAGAAAGATCTAGTCACACTTTAAAGGAAGTGCTTAATAAACAGAAAGGGGTAATAAATATCCCCAGAGGTAGATTGCATAATGCCTTATTAACCTTAAATTTTCTAAATTCTAATAAAAAAGGAACAACAGCTGCAGAGAGACATTGGACAATAGGAAAAAAACTACTGAATTAAATCAGCCTACATACTTTAAAGATATTGACCTCAGAATGGAAACCAGGATACATGTTAAGTTGGAGAAGAGGTTTCACTTTTGTTTCCACAGGAGAAGAAAAGCTATGGATACCATCAAAACTAATAAAGATTCTATTCAAACAGGAGAGGGCTCTTAATAAAGGTAGGTGATAGTTCATCCACTGATGTTACAATTCTATAAATCAAAAAGAAAACTCACCAAATAAGAGTCAGGGCAGGGTTCTGTTTTTACCCATCTTCAAGAAGTCAAAGGACCTTGGACATCTAGACATCTAAAGAAGAAGGAAAAACTATCTAGAAAAAATTACCAAGCAAAGAAAAATCTGACCTAATTGTACCAATATTCTCTGCTACTTTCTCACTACTTAAAACTCAAAATCTCTTCACTTCTCTAAAATTTTGTAGTCCCAACTCAATTAAAGATTACACCTGGCATTGGAGTTGGAGTGTGACTTTCTCCTTCTCTAAATCCAATCATGTTGTTAAAAGAAAAGTTTAGAATTTCTGTCTCATATCAGAAGAGCCACCTGGTATGAGACTGAAGAACTCAAAATCTAGAGACTATTGTCACAAATCAATTTCTCCTCAAACTTATTTTTGACTCTTTAGAACTTTTCTTTAGATATATTACTATCTTAAAATTTAAACTTTCCGTTTTGATATTAATAATGTTTATGTTTTCCACAGAGAACAATATATTTTCCTAATACCAATCTCTGAAGTCTCGAAAAAGATGATGGGGCCTCACAACAACTCTACCTGGTTTGTAATAGTGGCACTAAGCCAATAAATACTACTCAAAAATCAGCTTTGGACTACAAACTGCTCAGGACAATTCCAAGGTGGCTAGCTGAGATGGTCCACCTTCTTACATCACTTTAGGCAGAACTTCAGATAAGTCTTGCCCACTACTCTGAGACTGGGTACAATGGTTACAGTTAGTCCTCGTGAGACTTAACCATTGTTTTAATTTTTTACAGGATTCCATAGTGATACTGTCACCCCCTATAGAGCAGGAAGCAATTCTAAGAAATTGATGCCCCCTTTCCCAACAGGCTTTGGTTTTTCTTGGGATCATGGATAATTGTCATCTGTAAGGGGTTGCTTGTAAGTTGTTATAGGGTTGGGGTGGAACTCAGGAATCTCATTTGGAATAGAAAAAATGGGAATAGATAAGATAGGATAATAAGGTAGATTATTATATCTACTTGTAAATTAAAAAAGCAACTATCAGTTTTAGATAATTTGTATTGGTATGGACTCTTGTATATTAATACAAATGTAAAATTATTTTTCTTTTCCTGTTTAAGACAATTTGTACATTGATACAAATTCAAAATTATTTTTGTTATATCATATATATGTTTCTACTTCTGTTTAAAGTATTTTTTGTATATTGATATAAATGTAAAATTATTTTTGTCATACTGTATATATGTTCTACTTCCGTCTAGGATATTTTGTATATTGATGCAAATTATGAATATTTTTGTCATATTGCACTATACATTTCTACCTCTGATTAAGATATTTTGTATATTGTCACAATTTCGAGGTCATTGTCCTTATGCTGTATATCTCTTTAAAGACTGTTTATTTTTACAATTTGAAGCTTTAGTCTTTGAGCTCTATAGGTTGATAAGAATTATAAGTTAATAGTCACCCATGTTTGTCAAACTTGTAGTCCTGTTAGTTAGACTTCCTAGGTGTGCAGAGATACATTTTACAAAGATAGGTAATCTTCAAACATTTCAAAGCGCTAGAGAATATGGCATTTAAATGTTTTAATAAGTTAGAATTCTGTTGACATGAGACATGACTGCTCTTGGCCGCAGTGATCTACTCCGGAGAGGATCATGGGCATCAAAGACACTCCATAGGGAGTTTACGGAGTCTGTCTTCTTGGCAAAAATGGCCTATTGGGTAAAAAACTGCCCTGGTCTTGATCACCAATGACAGTAAGCACACTATCCAATCTGGACATGCAAGGCACAAGGAAAAGCAACTGCTGAACCTTGACAAGACAGTGTAGGACTGTCCTTCAAATTTTCCTGCTTCTGACAATAGCCTGTCAGATATTCTAGGCCTATAGACAAAGTTGGACCCCCCAACTTTGGAGAGAAACATTGGGTGACTGTCCAGGCAGCCAGCCGTTTCTGTCATTTCTTGCATTTTTTAGAAGTTGCTTGCTTGCATTTCTTGCTTACTCAAGTTTTATTATTTTCCTTCTCAGGTATTTGATGGGATTGAAGACTAGATAGTTACAGTTACAATCCTCTCAAATCTTGGCTAAGGACATATTAGGTACAAGACTTAGACTCTCCAGGAGAGGACAGCTATTGGAGTAATCTCTATAATTTGCCAATTACCTATGGTTTGGACATTTAGAACGTGTTTCTTGCTTGATGCTGTTCTTATGGTTTGTAGTTCCCTTTTTGTTTATGTTATTACCTTTTCTTTCTTCTGAACAATACTTGATAATTGTTCTTATTGTATATAGCTTTGTGTTAGGATTAGAACCTTCTTATTTAGACAAAAAAGGGGAAATGTTGTGGGAATTCAATCTGTTCAGCCAATGACCTTGGGGTAACAAGTCCTAGGGTGTGGCCTTGTCTGTGTATGTGACTGGATAAGAGTTCCCTTGGGTGGTTAGAGGAGAAGCAAGTAGAAGCATGGCTTGTGGTTGGTTCTCATTGCCCTTGGGCAGAACAGCAGGATAATAACAGCGGGATCAACAACTGTGTATCCCTTGTTCTGTATATTCCCATTGCACCCCTTAATAAATTATTGACCAGCCTTTTATGGGCTTTCAATTCAACTAATCATGACACCAACATAAACTATGGGTGACTTATAGGCTATCTTTGCTTCATAATATGATCCTGCATAAAATAATCAGAAGAAAAAAAATAAAAGGAAAAACAAAGGAAGAGAACAAGATTGAAAAATAAGATGAGTTAAACTTATTTCTTTGCCCAAGGAGTAACACACTTTGCTTCTCATAAAAGTTACTGCTGAACACTTAGAATTGGTACTTCTATAAATGAATTCACATGTCTGCTGTGGGATGTTCTGTATGTTAAATGTGTTGCTCTGGTTGGTTAATAAATAAAACACTGATTGGCCAGTAGTCAGGCAGGAAGTATAGGCAGGACAAGGAGAAAGGAGAATTCTGGGAAGTGGAAGGCTGAGGCAGAGAGACGCTGCCAGCTGCTATGATGAGAAGTAGATGTTAAGATACAGGTAAGCCATGAGCCACGTGGCAACTTATAGATTAATAGAAATGGGTTGATTTAAGATATAAGAACAGTTAACAAGAAGCCTGCCACAGTCATACAGTTTATAAGTAATAAAAGTCTCTGTGTGTTCACTCAGTTGGGTTTGAGCAGCTGCGGGACTGCAGGTGAGAGAGATTTGTCCTGACCGTGGGCCAGGCAGGACTGGAGAAAACTCTAGCTACACATGTCTTCAAAATTTAGATAAATCTCATTCACCAAATGAGTGAGGGACTTAACTATTATATTTGCTGCCTTTGAGGAGCTTTCATACATCAATAAGACTGAAAGACACATAATATCACAGCTTTATCCACTATCCCTTAGAACTGCAGTGGGTCCGAGTATCACAGGGGCCTGTGACACAGTGCCCTACACCTGACCCACTGCTCACAGACTTCCTTGCCAATCACTAGCTGCCAGCAAGGTTACCTAATTAGTAAATTCTTGCTAATGTATTACTACCTCTAACTTTTAAATTTTGTGTTTCTCCTAAGCAGGTATATATTTTAATTAGGTCCTTTTATTGTTTTTCTTCTTTTAATTAAAAGGACTGATTCACCTATGTTGAGAATTTTAACATACTCAAAGCCAAAGAGGTAAGTATATTAAGTCTAAAGAATCTTTTGAGATCTTTTATAAAATATTATAACTTCTTACTCAAATGAATACTACAGAAAATAATTTGAATAAGAGAAATCCACAGACCTTAGAGCAATTAACAAAGTAATTATAGACTGTAGAGAGCCCACTGACTGAATTACTTTATTAATTGCTCTAAGGTACTGTGGATATCGTTCTGTATAAATATATAAAATGCTGATTGGCCAGTAGCCAGGCAAGAAGTATAGGCGAGACAAGCAGAGAATTCTGGAAACAGGAAGGCTGAGTCAGAGAGATGCTGCCAGCCGCCATGAGGAAAAGCATAATGTACAATACTGGTAAGCCACGAGCCACGTGGCAAGGTATAGATTAATAGAAATGGGTTAATTTAAGATATAAGAACAGATAGCAAGAAGTCTGCCATGGCCATACAGTTTATAAGTAATATAAGTCTCTGTGTGTTTACTTGGTTGGGTCTGAGCGGCTGTGGGACTGGCAGGTGAGAGAGATTTATCCTGACTGTGGACCAGGCAGGACCAGGAAAACTATAGCTACATATTAAGTCTAAAGAATCTTTTGAGATCTTTTATAAAATATTATAACTTTTTACTCAAATGAATACTATAGAAAATAATTTGAATAAGAGAAATAAAATGTGAGTCACCCCATGCAAGACTCACAATGCACAAAATTCATTGTTTTAGTTTTGTATATATAGAATACTTTCCCTACTCCATATTCATATAAACCTAAAGATACTGTTTATTCATGAAAAGTTCATAGGGTAGAGTTCTTCCCCCATAGTTCTTCAAGCTCTGGCCAGCAGAGAGCTTTTCCTTTGTGCTGCTGGGCTGCACTGGCTCCCCTTTGGCTGACTTCAGCTGGAATGGTCACTTCAGCAGCCATTGTCTGCATGCAACCCTAGACTGAAATTACTTTAGAAAATTATTCATTATCACTCCTTCAATTGCTAATGCTGAATGCCTCTAAACCAGCTAGACCCGAAACTCCATCAAGCAGGAACTTAATCCACTTTACCTCTAATTCACCTCCCACGCTTATGCACCTTAGTATCTGGAACAAAAGAAATACTGGGGGCTGGAGCTAACACTCAGTGGTGGAGTGCTGCCTAGTGTGCAAGGGCCCTGAGGTTCAATCCCAAAATTGGGGGGGGGTCAGGTTTAAATATATATTTGGTTTTTCAAGAAAGGGTTTCTCTGTGTAGACTTGGGTATTCTTGGAACTTGCTCTGTAGACCAGGCTGTAGCATGAATCTTAGAAGGTCTTATTAATAAAATCAAACCTGAGGCCAGGTATTGGGGTGAAATGCTGGAAGGTCAGAGAGACAGAACCAGCCACAGCTACCTCACCTCGCTGGATCCTCAGCTGGTCTTGTTTCCTCAGACTGGAGGCCTCTGAGTCCTCATATCCGAATGGCTCTCAGCTGAACTGCTGCTTGAAAGCCTGAATGCTTAACCAGGCCAAATGTTTCTCCAGGCCAAAGGCTTCTCCATGCCAAATGCTTCTCCAGGGCAAATGCATCTCTAAGGCAAATGCCTCTAGTTTCTGGTCCTCACGCTTTATATACCTTTCTGCTTTCTACCACCACTCCCTGGGATTAAAGGTGTGGCTTTCTGGGATCAAAGGTGTGTATCACCGTGTCTGGCCGTTTCCAATGTGGCCTTGAACTCACAGAGATCCAGAGGGATTTCTGTCTCTGGAATGCTAGGATTAAAGGTGTATGCTACCACTGCCTAACCTCTATGTTTAATATTGTGGCTGTCCCGTTCTCTGACCCCAGATAAGTTTATTAGCATACACAATATTTTGGGGAACACAATACCACCACACCAGGCTAGCCTCAAACTCATAGAAATCTGTCTGCCTCTGCCTGTCAAGTGCTGGGATTAAAGGCATGCACCACCACAACCTGGCTAAAAAAAAACATGGATTTTTTTTTAACTCTTCAAAAACAGAGCCTAAAACAAACTGAAGAATTGGGCATTCAGAATAATTGTCTTTGCCCTATATGGTATGAAAGGTATTTTTTTCAATCTTACATTTTTAGTATCTAAACTACAAAAAGCTTGAAAAACAGTAAATATAACAAACTTATTAAATATTTCCAGCATTGAAAAATTGCTCATTGTATATTTTGTCTTCCAAAATGTCAATGATATAAATGGTATATTCCTATTCATGTGTGTGTGTGTGTGTGTGTGTGTGTGTGTGTTTGGTGGACATGTGTGTGTGAGTGTGAGCACACATGTGCTGCAGTACATGTGTGTGGAGATCAGATAATGCTGGTGTCAGTCTCCACCTTCTGCCTTGTTTGAGGCTGGCTCCTCTGTTTGCTGGTCCCCTGCTGCAGATGGAAGGCTTCCAGGAATTCTCCTCTCTCCTCCTCCCCTCCAACCACAGGAGTTCTGGGATTAGGGAAGCTACTGTCCAGCTCTCCATGGGTCCTCAGGATTCACACACAGGTCTCCAAGTTCATGTGGAAAGTCTTTTACCCACTGGGCCCTCTCTCAGTGCTATATTTGTCTTCTAAAACTGGAAAGACTTTCTTTTGTGATTTGATGAGAACATTGATGAGTGATTAAGCCCAACGTGGTCAATTCTTCAAGGACTTTTCCATTGGATTTTACATAAGGGGTCAAATAGGAATAGGATATTGAAAATAATGATAGTCGGGCCACTTGCATGCTGAGAGGTGTGGGCTTTGGGAACAAGGCAGGGCTCTCTGAGCATCCTGGGCATGTTTTCAAACCTTTGTGTACATTCCTAGCATTTTTTTAGCTTCGGTTTCTTAATTTGTACAAAAAAAATAGTGATGTACACGCATACATATCAAGACATAAGAAAACAGGACACAGCAAAGCAGAGGCCTTCAGTAAATAACAACACTTGGCAGGATAACAGCATAATTTGCACTCTAGAATATTATGGAAATGTCCAAAGCATGGAATGTTGAAGAAAAATATCAATCAACAGTTTTCACACTTGGTCCCACCTTACTTCCAAGCCTTTTGAGGAAAACAGTGAGAAAGAAAGCACCCTCATGGGTCAAGATGTTTGGGAGATTCTAATAGCTACATCTGGTAAATTGCTGCAGGCCTAGGTTCTGGAATATATCTGGATGCAGAGACAACCTGGCTGTACCTCACCACCGTAAGCATACACTACAGTCCAATGACTACCCAGGGTGGCTGTTTTGAGAGACAATGTGCTGAGCTTCCTTAATGTCTGAGATTGACCTTGTCTCTAGTGCAGGTTATCCTTTGGGTACGTTAGCTGCAGGGGCTGAATTGTCCAAGAAGGATAAAACACTATGTTGCCTCCAACTTGGTCACTGTGATCAGTAAAGTGAAGGAAATCATTTTTCTATCTATGAGACCGAAAGTTAACAGGATATGAAGTTGACTCATTTAAAATTTGTCCTCACCATTCTGGTCGCCCTGTGCTTTTCTTGTTCTGATACAGCCTCAGAAAAGCTTTAGGGCTTTTTCTCTTTTTTTATGACCACCCATACACTTTCCTTTCTAGTGTTTTCTGGGAATATATTAGGAACTATCCACCATTTAAAAAAAAAGGATATCTCATTGGTCTGAACTGACAAGTAGGCAATGCTGGCTGGCTAGCTAGTCCCAGGTTGCACACAGCCCCACCTCTCCACCACTGGGATGACAAAGCCATGCCACCACATTGGATCTTTTCTACATGGACTCTGAGGGCCAAACTCAGATCCTCCTGTTTGAAGGTGAGCACATCGCCAGTTGGGCTGCCTCAGCAGACTCAGAGAGGTCTTATCAAACTTAGTGAATGGTCAGTGTTCTGACTAGAAAATGGAAAATGATCTAACATCTGAGCCCTTTGTCATATGCATAAATGTTATTCTCTTATGGAAATATAGAAAAAAGTCATTATAATAGAATCAAAGCTGCATTCATGAAAGTGTATATTTCTGACACTATAGTGCATGACGATTCAAATATTAAGCAGCCATACCAAGTAGCTTCATTTAGCACGAGATTTCCAGACTAGGGACCAGGAGCACACACATGTCACTAGGACATTTTAAAAGGATATCTTATACAGAAATGAAAGACTTCCTCTGGGCTTTTCATAACATTACCTCAGATGTTGTTCAAGAGTTTTATAGAATTTTTTAATCACATAAAGAAACCTTCCAGGTTAGGGAGTATACAGTGGTCATACATACATACATTCATACATACATACAATATGTCCAGTTTCCAAGCTATTGCCACTTAAGTTTATTTTATACATATAGCTATACAAACCTTAAACTCAATCTATACTATCAGAAAAAGAATGCAAATTTGATGAAAAGATTTTTATCAAGATAAGGTCTCACATCTGTCATCTTTACTGGCCCTACTTCCTATCTGACCTTACTGCTCCCTACCTGTCACTGTGATGTGGGCAGCCACAAAATCCTCCCACTACAGACCAAGCTCTGCTTTAACCACTTTGCCTTCCCCCTAGTGGTGTACCTTATCCGCAAACCCAGAGGCACAATAAACACTGCTTCCCTTAAATTGCTTCTGTCCGGTATTTGGTCATCTCAATGAGAAAAATAACTAACACATTAAAATATTGCAACTTTTCAAGGCAAGATATGTGGAAGTCATCACCTCCAGCACCGCCTTCTGTCTGAGCTGTCTCTAAGCTTCTGCACCCATCAAGTAGTCCCTAAGATGCTCTGTTTTCTCTGTCCTCATGTCAAATGTATGGCATGTAATCCCATTTCCCATCTTTTAAGAATGCATGACTTTCAAAAGGTTGAAAATGCTGTGTAAGGGTCCAGAGAGGGGTCTTGGCAGTTAAGAGCACTTGATGCTCTTTCAGAAGAGCCAGGCTTGGTTCCCAGCACCCACATGGCAGATTACACCCATCTGCAACTCCAGTTCCTGAGGATCCAACACCCTTTTATGGCCTCTCTAGGCTCCTGCACACACATATTGTGCATAATCTCATGCAAGCACACACACATGCGCATAAAAATAAAATAAATTAAAATTTTTAATTTCAGATTACCTAGTTTTCTCTTTCCTGGTTACTCCCATCTCCTAATGCTCATTCTTTCCCCCAGTTGAACAAACTCCATCAACTCCACGGTTACAACTTTCAGCGGAGGGTTTGATAGAACACACATGTCATCCCTGCCTGCCTGGGCTGGGGTCAATGTTTAAATATGGCTCTTTCTATTCATGGTAATGTCAGTGGGATCTTGGACAATCTCAGCCCTCCTTCATTACCAGCAGGGTAAATGCATCTCCTCTGGTTATCACACAAAATTTCTCCTGCAACTGTATCCATACAACTTGAACATTTTCTCTTGAGATTTCATCACTATACCATACAGCATAGCTTTTGTCTATAATAGCCCCAAACTCTTACCAGTTAGCACCCTGGTCCCAAATGGATAAGGGAACCTTTTAAAATATAGACCAGGCAATGAAGCTGGAAAGATAGCTCAGTAGTTAATAGCACTGGCTGCTCTTACAGAGGACTCAGGTTTGATTCCCAGCGCCCACATGGCAGTTCACAACTATATGTAACTCCAGTCCTAAAGGATCTAACATCCTCTTCTGACCTCTACATGCACACATATGGTACACAGACATGCATGTGGGCAAAACACCCATTAACATTAAACAAATTAAGAAATAAATAAAATATTAAAATTAAACATATTTCTCTTCATTTCACCTGATGACTGCATCAGCCACATCCGTTTTTTAAGACGGCATTCTTTGTATTCCAGGATGGCCTCAAATTCACTAGCTGAGGATGAGTTTGTTTCTTTAATTAAGATTTATTGATCATTTTTATTTAATGTATATGTGAGTTTTGCCTGCTTGTATGTCTGGGCAGCATGTATATGCAGTGTCTGTAGAGGCCAGAAGAGAGCACTGAATCCCCTGAAACTGGAGTTACAGATGACTAAGTCACCATGTAGTGCTGGGAACCAAATCCTGTCCGCTGGGAAAGTGTCTATGGAAAAGTCAGTGCTCTTAACTGCTGAGCCATCTCTCCAGCCCTGACCTTGACCTTCTTATCTTCCTGTCTCCACTTCTTGAGTGCTGAGATGACAGATGTGCACCACCACACCTGATTTTTAAGCTGGGCTGGAGTTCAAATCCAGGGCTTCCTGCATGCTAGGCAAGCACTCTATCAACTGAGCTACCGCCCAGCCCCAAGCTTTGGTCTGGATTCCTTAAGCACAGGTCTGACATCAGTCCCTCGGGTCTTTCAAACTGCAGGAGACACACATAGGCACTTAGAATAAGCTTCTTAAAGTCATGCTTACTAGGCTTGAGTTCAGGAGAAGGAACACTGTCACTGCCTCATGGAGCTAGGAGCACTAAACAGTCCAACTTTCACTAAAACTTCCTATTTCTTTAAACATGAGGATCTTTCAACTTTCATTCATTCATTCATTCATTCATTCATTCATTCATTCATTCATTATGTATGTATGTTGCTAGGTAGAGGTCCAAAGACAACTTGCAGGAATCGGTTCTTTCATTACACCATGAGGTCCCAAGGATCAAACTCGGATCCTCAAACTTGGCAGCAAAATGCCTTTTCCAGTGAGCCATCTTGCCAGCCTCCTAAAACTCATTTTGTCCACCTGCTTTGTAAGCCCTCTGATAGTCTAGAGACCTGTGCTCTAACAATGACGTGGGAATATTTAGGAGGAACAACTTTTTACATACAGGCATTAATAAGTTTAAGGAAATTCCTTTTCAGTTTCCTTTCAACAAAAACACTTACAAAAGCAATCTAAAATGTGCCCACAGTTCAGACAGAATGTTTGTCTGCTTTCCCACTCTCCTTTTGCATAATTTCTTCTCCCACATTTCAGATGAAAGGCTTATCTCTCACCTTCTTAAATGTTCATTCTTTCCTTCCTCTTTATCAAAGAATTCACTCTGCTACTTCCCCCAGGGAACATCCCATGAGACCAGGCTTCCTGTACGTATCCTCTGTAGTAGGAGCCAAATACTTCTGCTTTGTAGTTAATTTTCCTACAGGGGATTTCATTGCTTTCTTAAAAGCATAATACCTACATGTTTATAGAAGGAAGGCAAATGATCTCCAAAGCCATTGAAGTGGCAACACCCTAAATCTTAGGAAGCTCTTTCCTTTGTTTAGGAGGGATACTCCTGCTCAGAGGATGATAAACTCTAATTTTTTTAAAGCACTGTTGAATCATGAAGGAAATGTCTCATCAATATAGATAAAAAATTCTCCATAAGCTATTCTTCAATCCATCTTGAATCTGTGTTGAAGCATCTCAGAGACTTACAGATTAAATATATTAGAAGTTGACAGAAGCAAACATACATTCCCTTAACTTAGTGAAGGTGGTTTGGTTCACTGACATACACTGTATGTTTGAATTCTGTATTGTTAAAAAGTATCA
Source organism: Peromyscus nudipes (assembly GCA_902168325.1). NCBI lineage: Eukaryota > Metazoa > Chordata > Mammalia > Rodentia > Cricetidae > Peromyscus > Peromyscus nudipes. Next base: position 42,154 of record CABHPH010115813.1, read on the forward strand.
TCTGTTTGGGTGATGATGAGGCACATTTGGAGAAAAGATAGAAAGGGTTTACTATTAGAATGAAATATTTGATGTAAGTAACAAAAAATATACTGTATTTAGAGAGGGTTAAGTATGCTGTTATCTGGGTTATGTAGTAGAGCAGCTTGGAGGGAAGTGGGGTGAGTTGTAAGGGATGAAAGGGCAGCTTGATGGGCTGTCATGTCAGTACTACTATTATCTTTATAGACAAGAAATGTAAGTGATGAGTTTTGATAGGAGAGTTGGAGTAGGTATGGCCTTGTTGGAGGAGTGTGTCACAAGCCAGGCCCAGTGTGACAGTCTTCACTTCTGCTGCCTGTGAATCAAGATGAGACATTCTCAGCTGCTTCTCCAATACCATGTCCTCCTTCATACTACCGTGCTTCCTGCCATGATGATAAGGAACTTGACCTCTGAAACTGTAAGCCAGCCCCAGTTGAATAATAGTTTCCTTTATAAGAATTGATGTGGTCATGATATTTCTTCACAGCAACAGAAACCCTAAGATATTTGTGATCTTCCTTCTTTTTAGAAACAGTCCCCAAACACAGTCTACTTCCTTTTTACTGTTTCATTGCATCCTATTAATTCTGAAATATATTTTTACTTCCATTTGTTTCCAGGTATTTCCTAAAATATTTTAAATTTCTTCATAATCCATTGGTTGTTTAATAATGTGTGGTTTAAGTCATGTATACTTGGATTTTCTTGTCTTTATTATGCTATTGTTTTCTAGTTTCTTTCAATCATGGTAGGGAAAAATAATTCATATTTTTTTAATCTTTTAAAAATTGCCTTTGGTGGGGACATGATTCACTCAGTAAAACATTTTTCTTGTAAGCATATGACAGTGTTTGATCTCTAGAACCCATGTAAAACCTTGACCCCTCAAAATAATTTTGATAGGATTATGATTTCTGAAACCCATCTTGTAATGAGTAATTTAGATGAGAAGAAGGTCAAATTCACCCACAGGATGTCTATGTAAATTTCCTGAGAAGAAACATATTCTGGTTAACAATAATGGATTTGAGTCAGCTTGAATGTGACTCTAGTTAAAAGTCTTAAAAAAATAAGAAGCTAAAATGATTGTGTTATTATTGATTTATTATTAAAGATGTAAAAGCAGAAGACAAATGTACTTAAAAATAAATTCAAATGTCAGCTCAGTAAATGGAATTGTGACTGGAAGAAACTAGTTCTTAAGCTAAATAAAAATGTAATCTACATTGAGTCAACAACTTTTTCTGGACTAACACCAGTATAGAGACCTGCCTCAACTGAATCTACCAGGCCGAGCTGAATCCCCAGGGGAGACCTTGCCTTGGAGGAGATGGGAATGGGGGGAGGATTGGAGGGAAGGCTGGGGGGTGGGACGAGGGAGGACAGGGGAATCCGTGGCTAAAAAATAATAAATTAAAATTAAAAAAAAAGAAAAGAAAAGAAGAGTGTGGCAGTGTGGGCAGGTTGAGACTGCTTTCCTTAGCGTTGTGCCAGCATTCCTGGAATATTTGGTAAACTCCAGGCCCATGTAAGACCCTGTCTCACACACACAGAAAGGTAGGCAAGGATGACACTCAAAATTGTGTTCTGATGTGTGCGGGGCTATGGAGGTGTGAGGGAGATTATAAAGTCCTGTTGTGTGACATGACTTGGTTTATTTTGGAGATTATTTATCCTGCTGTCACTCAATGGAACACTCTCTAGTCCTCTTCTGACTCTAATTGGTCTCTATAGTGTTATACAGCTGCTCCATTTCTTCATTCACTTTCCCTATGCTTGATCAATCCAAGGCAGAAAGTGAAGGACACAAATATCCTGATGCTACTGTGTTGCTATTTTCCTCTCTGTTCGCTCACCCTTCACTTTGTGTGCTCAGGAGTTTTAATGTCAAATGCATGTATTACAACTATTGTGACTCCATGGTTTACTGGTCTTGCTGTTTTTGTTTTGCCTTTTGAGACAAATTTTGTTGAATATATGACCTCCTCTGCATTCTTTGGGTTTTTATCTTCATAAAACACCTTTCCCTATACTTCTTTCATATCTGATATCTGCCTGTCTGTCTATCACTCATCCCAGTGTGAAGGTTTAACTCTCAAGAACCAACAACATCCTAATAGCCCCAACAGTATGTGTGATTTAAGATTCAACATGGCAATTTGGGAAGAAACAAACTCACATTACATAATGTGGTCACATTTTAATAGTTGAGCAAAGAATTTGCTTATGGATGCTGCTGTGGGCTGGAAGAAAAAAGATGAGTCAAAAATAGGAAAGATGGCCAGGCGGTGATGGCGCACGCCTTTAATCCCAGCATTCGGGAGGCAGAGCCAGGTGAATCTCTGTGAGTTCGAGGCCAGCCTGGGCTAACAAGTGAGTTCCAGGAGAGGCGCAAAGTTACACAGAGAAACCATGTCTCGAAAAAACCAAAAAAAAAAAAATAGGAAAGATGAATGAACAGGTTTTGTTAGAATAAAAGGCACTTTACATATTGATAATCTTTTAACCTGGGGTAGTTTGAGTGAGAATGGCCCCCACAGGCTCATATTTCAATGATTGATCACAAGTTGGTGGAACTGTTTGAGAAGGATAAGGAGGTGTGGTCTTGTTAGAGGAGGCGTGTCATTGGGAGAGGGTTTTAAAGTTTCAAAAAGTACATGCCTTTCCCAAGTGGTATTCTCTCAGCCTCCTGGTTGTTGACTCAACTTATGAGCTCTTAGCTAATGCTCCAGCACCATATTTTCCTGCCTGCAGTCATGCTTCCCACCATGATGGTCATGACTAACCCTCTAAAACTGTAAACAAGTCTTCGATTAAACACTTTCCTTTATAATTTGCCTTGATCATCTTATCTTGTCACAGCAATAGAAAAGTAGTTAAGACAGCACTTAGATCAAATGTCAGTCATTCATGCTGTCTGTGTGACCTCCATTAACTCTCCAGATTTCAATTTTCATCTGGCTTCCCCAAAACACTGCCCTTGACAACATCCTTCCAACCCCTAGGTTTGACACCTGCTAAAACAAATATTAGGCTAAAGTGGTTATGTAAATATCATCATTGGCCATCAGAGATTAGAATCAGATTAGATCAGATTGTGATCTAATAGTGTTAACTTTGCTGCTGTAATCACAACCAAGTTAGGAGGTTATGCCTTATCTGTACAATGGTGACTTGAAAGGAGTGAAAGGAATAGCAAGTGCTACTGGGGAAAGACTGATATGCTGTCTTCAATTAAAAACAAAAATTAAAAACAAAAAACTGACCTTTCAGTAAAGTAGAAAAGCAATTGAATTCTATAAACAATATCTCTGTAAGTTTGAGGCCAACCTGGTCTACAGAGCAAGTTCCAGGACAGCCAAAGCTGTTACACAGAGAAACCATGTCTCAAAAAAAACGAACAAAAATGAAAGGAAATATCCAATTCCATGTTGGACTGTCAATGATCCACTGGCCAGAGGCATTGAGCTGTTTCTTATGTTTTTTGGAGATCCGTTTGGAGTTGCTGAATCTTGTCTTTTACTATACATGACTGGTCAACATAGCAGCAACATTTCTTCCTGAGGAAGAGGCAAAGAACACCTCTCTGCTGTTAGTAAATCTAATGCTCACCAAACTTGTAGCACTATGGTGGTAGCTGGTGAGTCTAGCTGTTCCTAGAGTATAGGGATGGTCTGAGACAACCACTGGAGATGTTAGATGAATGAAAATGAAAACTGATGGTAAATAGTCAGTCTGGCCTCTCCGGTGGTGACAGAACTGTGGAAAAGGGTAGACTATTGAGGTGAAAGATCTAGTGAAAAAAAGTTAAAATTTGTCTAGTATTTGAGGGTGGTAATGAAAATGTGAGTTATGAGAGTACCTTGTGACATGGGAGAGGGACCAAGGCTTCCAAGAGTCGTGGCTCTAGCTGCCTCATAGGTTCAGTTATTTCCCTTGGAGATAATAGAATTGTTCAGTTCCTGTGATCAGTAATGGACAATTTCTTTCTTTTTTTTCTGGTTTTTCGAGACAGGGTTTCTCTGTGTAGTTTTGCACCTTTCCTGGAACTCACTTTGTAGACCAGGCTAGCCTCGAACTCACAGAGATCCACCTGCCTCTGCCTCCTGAGTGCTGGGATTAAAGGCATGTGCCACTAACGCCCGGCCAGTAATGGACAATTTCTACAGCCATGGGAAGATAAGAGGCCTTTAGCAAGGCCAGAATTTGGTCTGAATTGGTTAAGGACCCTCTTTTTGTTTATAATAGGACACACTTCTTCCAAATAGATGCATGTGACAAGAGACTGTGAAAAGCATACATGGAGTCTGTATAAAGGTTTAAGGATTGTCCCTTTGCTAGTTGTAAAGCATGAGTAAGAGCTATTTATTAGTTTGGCCTGTTGTTTTGTGGTTTGGGCTAGAAGGCCTGTACTTCAATCAATACAGTGTCCAAAATAATTGGAATACCTGATTTTCAAACTCAAGGATGGGTTGGGGATGAAATTTGAAATGTTAGAAGGTGGGCATATCAGGAAAGTAATTGTAGTGTCATGCTGTGGATATCGCTCTGTATAAATAAAATGCTGATTGGCCAGGAGCGAGGCAGGAAGTATAGGCAGGACAAGCAAAGAAGAGAATTCTGGGAAGTGGAAGGCTGAGGCAGAGAGACACTGCCAGCCGCCACCATGACAAGGAAGATGTAAGGTACCAGTAAGCCACGAGCCACGTGGCAAAGTATAGATTAATAGAAATGGGTTAATTTAAGATAGAAGAACTAGATAGCAAGAAGCCTGAGCCATTGGGCCAAACAGTTTAAATAATATAAGAATCTAAGTGATTATTTTACAAGTGGGCTGTCTGGGCTTGGCCGGTCCTGGAGAGAAAACTCTAGCTACAGTGTCATCTATCAATGCTACCTGAAGAGAGAGAACTCAGGAAGGGAGTAGTGTTTGGAGACCTTTGTATGATAGTGGGTGGAACAGGTGGTGAAGAAAGAAGACCCAAATATTAGGTGACCTGAAGGTTAACTTCTCTGATTCATGTACAAGAAATTCAGCTACAGCCAGAGTGCACAGACAATATGCTTATCCTTAGATAGTATGGTCTAATTTTTTTTGAAAAGTATGCAATGGGCACAAAGGAAGGTCCAAGTTGGTGACCCAGAACCTGTAGGGCATATCCCTCCTTTTCTACAACATAGAGAGAGGGTGTGACTTAAGTCTGGAAGATATAGGGCCAATGTCTGTTGAAGTTTACAAAAGAGCTTGGTAAAGGGCACAAGGAAGGGCTCATGTGAGGGGCAAAAGATCACCTCATATGACAGGCAGGAAACAAGAGAGAAAGAAGATATCTAAAAGTGTAAGAAGCCAGTCATCCCTGAGAAGGATATAATTTCATCATTGGTGGTAGGCACTGAAAATAACTGGTTTAGATGTTATCTATCTAGGATGATGGCCTTGTGAGTTGGAGTAATAGTTCCAGATAAGTTACCTGAGGAGTGGATAGTGGACCTTAGGTTGTGAAACCCTATATCCCTGGCTGAACAGAAAGTTTAACCAGGAAGAGAAGTCAGCTTGGCTAATTTGCAGGAACAGACTCAAAGGAGAAGATCATCTATGTATTGTATAAGCTTGGATTGAGAAAGAGGCAAAGAGAGTATGTCAGAGACCAGAACATGGCCAAATATATGTGCACTTTCCCAGAACTCCTGGAGTATAACAGTCCAAGTGAGTTGGGTAGGATGGTTAGTGTCTGGGCTGGTCCAAGTAAAGGCAAAGATACTTTGTGGCTGGGGGAATATAAAAGAAGGCATGCTTGAGGTCTGGGACAGATAAATGGGAGGTCTCTGAGGGGATGATAAGGAGGAGAGTATAGGGGTTGGTTACTACAAAATAAAGGGGAACCATGGCTGAATTGATAAGTCAAAGATCTTGAACCAAGCAGTAGGTTCAACTGGGATTTTTAACTGGTTATGGGAATAAATGAGGTGCAGATGATTCTTTCCTAAGAGGTCAGATATAAGAGCTTAATTTCCTGAGGCTTTGGAAAGTGAATGGGTATTGAGCCTACATATTATTATTGGTAGGGTTTTGTAGTTGAATGGCGATAGGGAAATGATATTTGGCTGTGGTGGGGGGTTAGGTATCTTATACCCAGGGATCTACCTAGGAAGTCAGTAAGGGAAAAGGTGTATCAGATTGTGTTTTGGAGAAGAAAGTGGGGGGCCTCAGCTGGTGAGCCTGGGATCAAGCAAATTGGGGAGCAAAAGAAATAGAGGCTCCTACTTTAGCTGGGAGGTCCCTTCTCAGCAAGAGGATGGGACATATTGGTACCATTAGGAAAGAGTGGGTAAGGGGAATACCCCTAAAATATAGCTAAGTGGTGTGGTTTGGTGAGGCTGGTAAGGCTGTCCCTTACTCTGACAATAGAGGGGCAAAAAAGAGAGGTGGTCCCCAAAATTCTTCTGGGACTGAAAAAGTGGCCCCTGTGTCCAGAAAGAAGATGGACCACCCTGATAATATGAAGACTACCTGAGGCTCCATGTTAGAGATGGCAGTGGTTGAGCTGAGGGGGTTGAGGACTCCTCAGCCATTCATGGAAAAACCTAGGAGTTCAGTTGGAAAGAGATCTGGGTTTTATATCCTCATACCACAAAGGACATGAGGACAGTCAATGACCCAAGGTCCCACTTGCTGGCACCATGGTCATGGTCAAAGTGATTTGTGAGGGTTTCAACAGACATAGGCCCAGTTACCCTCATGACTGCATCTGAAACAGGGAACTGGAGGTTCTTAGGCTTTGGGGAGCCTAGACAGTTGCTATGGACAGCTAAAAAGCCTTAGCCAGCATCAGATACTTTTTTCAGACTTTTTCATCTCTCCCATGGTATACCTTGAAGGCCACCACTAAGAGTTACACATGTTTACTCAGAAGTTCTTTCTTTATATGTTCAAATTTGGCCCTAATGTCAGGGAAACTTTGGGAGAAGTAGGTCATGAGAGGTTGTTTTCCATTAGGGGCCTCATGATTAAGGTTGGTATATTTTAAGAGGACCTTTGTAAGGTGGTCTAGGAATTGAGATGGGTTTTCATGTTTGTCCTGGATGATCTCTTGGATTTTTCATAATTTACCACTTTAAGATTGGCTTTATGAAGACTGGACAGAAGGGAAGTTACAAACTGGTCTCTAGCTAAAATATCCCCCAGGGTATAATAGTTCCATTCAGGATGCCAGTCGGGAACCACATTGGCTTTAGCCTGATGGGAGGCATTACTTTGGTGAATTTCACCTACATGTGCTCTAGCCTGGTCTCAAGCTCACCTACTCTCCTGGGGGAGAAGGTTGTTGGTGAGAAACATAAAACATCACAGAAAGTGAGGTTGTAATATTGGATAATATGCTGGAACTCTTTAATAAAAGTGGAAGAGTTAGCAGTGTAGGACCCCAATCTTTTCTATTTGGAAGAGTTTGCTTAATGAGAAGGGGACATTCACCGCAGCAACCTCCCATAAAGGGTGAACCATGGCCAGCTTAGGCCAGGTAAGGGAGTTTCACGGCAGAGCAGTAGCAACTAGTGGGAGGTTTAAAGGCTGCAAGTGGGTGCCTGAGAGGGTTGATTTGGATGGCCAATTGCTGAGGAGGGAAAAGGGAGACTGAAGAGTATGGAACAGGAAAGAAGGAACTGTAGCTTGAGCCTTATGGGGGTGGTGCTCTTTAGCATGATTGTAGATAATGGAGGAATCATCTGGTTTGAGCTTCATAGCTAGGAGGAGTTTTTTTTTTTTATCTTGGTTGGCTTATGCCACGTGGTCACTTTTTCATGTAATTTTTACTGATTCTTTGGGAATTTCACATCGTGCACCCCAATCACTCTCCTTTCCCAGTCCTTCCATATCCTCCCCTCATTGTCATAGCATCCCCCCTGAAAAGAACATTTAAAAAACATTAATTAAAAACAAAACTATTACAGGATATGTGATCACACTGTGAACCCTGAGCCTGAGTTTGCATTAATTAAATAAAGTCAACCTTGGGTCAAGAGATAGCACCAGCAACTAGTTGACAGAATGTATTCATAGAGTTAGAGGATAGTCAAAGGAAATGGATAGAAAGACACATAGGAAGTAGGACTGGGGGACTTTGAGTTTGGCAAACCTTTTTGTTTGGAGTGATAGAAGAGACACTCTTTCTGAGATTCTGACAAAGAGGGAAGTTCAGCTAGTTGCTTCTCAATCTCTCTGAGCTAGCAGGTTTTCACCCCAGCCTCTGACTCCTGGGTCTTTATTGGTAAATATAACAATAAAGACTTAGTTAAAGCTACATTTGATGGCAGCAGTTAGAGGCTGATCTGGAGGGATGTAAAAGTTCTATCAGGTTGCTTCCTGAAAAGTGCTCCAGTGACTGCAGAATCTGAAACAACAGTAGATTTAGGTGCAGCCACTATGCTGGTGGAAAAACAGCACAAAACAAACAAAAAAACACTTTACTCCTCCATCTTTCCTGCCTTTCCAACACTACTTCATTCATCTTAGTGGCAATGGGAGCTGCTGTGTAGCATGTGGTGTACCTTTTTGTCCACTCAGCTTTACTTGTGAATGTTCATTGCAATGAGTTGTTAGTCTGGTTCAAGGCCTCTGGCTTCTGGTATACCATTATACTGGGCCCTCACCAAAACTCCTCTCAGATATCTTGTAGTTGTCCTGAGTCATGAAGAGCCTGTGACTCTGGTTCTCAGTCCCTTTCCCACTTTTGCAGGTCATAGATGGAGTAGATGTTGTAATGGGCCAACCAAAATCTCTGGATGTGTGTCTGGGTGGTAGCTGATTTGGTCAGTCCAGGCCACTGGTTCCACTCACATCAGACAAGGCTTCAGACATGGCCCTCAGCAGCAGCTTGGCCTAGACATCACCTTGGCCCCAATGGCAGCATAGGCTACCCAGATCGGTATGGCTCCAGCAGCACAGCCCTTGGACATTAGCCCCAGCCTTCTGGAGTATGCAGGTATGACAAAGGCTGGGTTGGACTAATGAATTCAGATCAACGAGGAACAGGCAAGTTAATCCTATGCCATCAGGAAATTCTTTAGGTGTCCTGGTGAAGGTCCCAATATCAAATGGTTCAATTATTTCCTGGTAGCATTGGAGAAACTCATCCACAGAGCAATTAAAAGACTCAGTGCCTGTTGTTAAAAACCATATGGTTCTAGATGTGACCAAGGAGAGAACAGTTTTGGAAGATAAAACAAAAGGTTCAGGAGTGACCAGAAAATGAGTATTTTGGCAAAGTGCTATTAATAATCAGAGATAAAATATTAAAAATACAAATAAATGGCATTGTAACTGAAGGATTACTGGGCACGGGTGCAGATGTAACAATAATTTTACCAAAATCTTGGCATCCAGATTGGCCTCTTCAGGAGGTAAATGTTTACTCTTTATGGATTGGAACTTTATCTCTGGTGAAACAAAGTAAAAGATAGGTTGAGTGTATAGGCCCCAAAGGACAGATAGGAATATTAAAGCCACATGTGGCTAACAGCATGGAATTTATGGTGACATGATTTGTTGCAGCAAGAGAAAACAGATTAACATTTCTCCAATCTCAGGGGAAAAATATAAAATAAAGAATGATTCTAAGAGCAATTTTAAAAGATATTACCAAGACTAGTCATAGATTGTTCAGGTTGTACATAAGATGGGTACTTCTGTGGGTCTTTCAAAGGTTATAAACAGCCCTACCTTTAAATGCTTAACCAAACCTGTATGCTTGGAACAATGGCTTTTGACATCAGAAAAATGGCAGACACTGGAACAACTGATACAGGAGCAGCTAAATGCTCAACATATTGAAGAATCAACCAGTCTTTGAATTCTCCAATATTTGTCATTAAAAAGAAATATGGAAAATAGAGAATGTTAATAGACCTGAGAGCTATAAATAAGTTGATTCAGCAAATGCACTCTTAACATCCTGGAATTCTCTTGACTTCTGTATTACCTAAGGGGTGGTCTATTATAGTGATTGATTTAAAAGACTACCTTTTTGCTATACCTTTACAAGAACAGGATAGAGAAAAATTTGCCTTCATAATGCCTACCTATAATAATTCTCAACCCATTAAAAGGTATCAGTGGAAAATTCTTTCACAAATAATGTTAAACAGCTCCACCTTGTGTCAATATTTTGTATAACATCCACTAAAATAATTCATGAAGTTTCCTCAATCTATAATTTATCATTATATGAATATCTTACTTGCTGATTCAGATGCAAATATGTTAGAAAAAATATTTGATGAAGTAAAGAAAATTTTGCATTCTTGGGTATTACAAATTGCTCCTGAAAAAATACAAAGATGATATTCTATTAATTACATAGGATATAAGATAGATTTGCAGAAAATTCAACCACAGAAAGCACAAATCAGGAGAGATCAACTACAAACTCTTAATGATCTTCAAAAATTGCTGGGAGATATTAACTGACTACATACCACAATTGGATTAACTACTCAAGAGCTGAATAATTTATTTCAAACCTTATGAGGTGATAAGAACTTGAATAGTCTATGGAAATTATCACTTGAAGCTAAGACAGAATTGGCTCTGGTAGAAAAGAAATTACAAGATGCACATGTGGATCACTTGGATGCAGAGCTTAACTCTATCCTAATCATTCTACCTTCTACTCATACTCCACATACTATACAGGAATTCTTATGCAGAGAGAAGATAATATCTTAGAATGGGTATTTTTAGCTCACAAAGAGAGTAGATATTAAAGACCTGTGTAGAAAAATTTTCTGAATTGATTCTGAAAGAAAAAATGAGACTTCATCAATTAGCAAGAATAGACCCAGTAGAAATTGTGGTACCTTTTATTAATGCTGATATTGCCTTATTATGAGCAGAAAATGAACACTGGCAAAGAGCTTGCAGTAAGTTTAGGAGAGAGATTAGCAACAACTATCCCAAAAGCAAGAGACTCCAATTTATAAAAATAACTAACTGGATGTTTCCTCATATAGTGAGAGAAGCACAAATTTCTGGAGCCCCTATGCTCTATGCTGATGCAAGTAAATTAGGAAAGACAGGTTACAAATCAGGAAAATTAAGTAAATTGGCTCAAAGCCCTTCTGATTCTGTTAAAAAATCAGAAGTATATGCTGTTCTCATGGTATTATTAGGTTTTCCAGAGTCTCTTAATATAGTTATTGACTCTAAATATGCATAAAGAGTTGTTTTACAAATTGCAACTACTGAACTTATTCCAGATGATTCAGAATTAACTTTGTTGTTTATTCAGTTACAACAAATAATCAGAAATAGAACTCATCAATTATATATAAAACATATCAGGATTTCAATGGGCAAATGCTCTAAGTTCTGAAAAGGTTCATTTTGCAATTACACATTTATTAGAAGTTATGGTCATTATGGGAATACCTGTACAAATTAAGACTGGCAGTGCTCCAACATAATGAAACTTTTTTTATATTACAACATAAAGAATATTACAGGTATACCGCACAATCCTACAGGACAAGCAGTTATAGAAAGATCTAATTGCACTTTTAAAGATATGCTTAATAAACAGAAAGGGATGACAAAGGCCCCCAGAGATAGATTACACAGTGCTTTATTAACTTTAAAATTTTAAAATGCAGATATAGAGAGGCATTGGATAATTGAAAAAACTGCTTAATTAAATCATCCTGTATATTTTAGAGATGTGTCGAACCTCAGAATGGAAACCAGGATATGTGTTACATTGGGGAAGAGGTTTTGCTTTTGTTTCCACATGAGAAGAAAAGCTATGGATAACATTAAGATAAGATCCAAAGAGAAAAGCCCTCCTGAACTTATAAAGACTAAGAAATGCCATTCATTTGATCAGGTATAAAAAATAAAAATAAAACATAGTAATATTTTCAAATGATAATTTACCAAATTGCTGGCATGAAATGAAAAATGAGGTGTCTTTAACCATGTGTTTTAATTCCATATCATAATGTTAGACTGCAGATTGCCATGTGGCCCATGCCATCTTGGACATCAGCTTTTGAGTTTTCTTCTCAATTAAAAAGGATATTTTTGTTGTTTAGTATTAAAAACCTAGTTAAGAGATTTAAAATGCTTTAAGTAAATTCAAGGATTACTACAGCTCGTTTGTTTACTAAATCTCTAAGAGCTGGGATGATTTGGAGCTGAGATGAAACGTTTGAGTAGGGCAGCCCGAGCCTTGCCTTTAATCACAGTAGAGACGGATGAGTCTCTGTCAATCCGTTGTCTTCTAAATTCTAGAGTTCAGTACCCAAGGTGGTAGTGGCACATGCCTTTAATCCCGCCACCCAAAACTCAGATACAACTCCTAAATGGTACGTTTGCATGCTAGAGAAACTTCTACAGGGTTAATAAAAGGCAGGTTGAAATTCAAAGTAAATGTCCTTTGTGATCTAAAAATAAATACACTTAAAGCTTGGATTAATATACAAAAAGAAAGAGGAATGTAGATATATTTATCCACTCATACTAAGGTATCTTTAGTTTTAAAATTTCTTAAATTAAAAGATACTTTTTCTGTTGCCAAAAGCATTTTGCCTTAAAAAAGATAAAAACCTGCCAAAAAATAAACTCCCCAAAGTTAGGGTTGGGGCCAAGTTTTGTATTTGTCTTTCCAGGAGAATAAAAGTGTCTAACTAAGGAGTCAGGTGACCACTGGACAAGTGAGACATCCGAAGAAGACAGATGAATCAAGAGAAAATGTCCCAAGAAAAAATAATAGATTGGCCTAATGATAAAGCCCACATCCAAGAGGGTAGAATTTAATAAGTCTTCCCAAATGCTTGAGCTTGAAGACAAAGAAAAAAAATGAAATACACCTAATTTTCATACAGAGATCCAATTGAGGTCAGGCAGGCATTATCGTTCAAATACCTAAGAGTCCCCATGCAGGGGTAAGTGTAGGAAGTGAACGAGATCCTCACAGTGTTGTGGCAACGTCCGCATTACTGTAACCCGTTCACCATGTCCGAGCGAGGGGCTGTGGATTAAAAAATAGAGACAAGAGACAGCGAGTCATTTGCCACTGCAGAATGCCAAATGCCAAATGCCGTTTATTGAAGGAGGGAGGAACCTTAAATATAGGCTTACAGCATAATGGAGGATCCCCGGAGGGCAGAAGTTCGCTACCCAATGTTCTACATTCTTGCATCTAAGCTGTTTACACCAAATGCAGGATACAGGAACAAAGAACCTCCGGTGATCAGGAAATCGGCAGGGAATCAGCATAGGGAAGACATCTGGTCAAGGTCGGCAAGCAGGCAACAGTTTACTCAAATATGGGCAGCCAGGACCCTATATCACAGTAACAGAGGTGGCCCATCCCTTAATTTATCAGCTGACAGTCTTTCAGCAAGACAATGTAGATTGGCATCAGCTTTCTGTTGAGGAGGGAAAGACTTGCTGGCATTTAAAATGTGACTTTTGTCCCTGAGAAGTGAATCTAGGTTTTTCAACCCAAGTCAGGAACGAACGCCTGACTCCTATCGTAAATCTCTTGGAGATTTTGGGGTGCAAGCACACTCTACTAACTTTTTTGATTCCAGAATTCCATGTATGAGGATACAGGTGGGTAGGTGGATGTGTTCAGCCAGCCCAGATCCCGAGGATTTGGTGGGCCTATGAGTGTCTTCCATCTTTGGTGAGGACCTAGGCAGGCATCTGTACTTCTTCAGGCATCTCAGATCATGAGGATTCAAGTAGGTATGTGGGTATTTGCAACCCATCTGGGTTATGAGGACTTAGCAATTCTATGGAAGCTATTTAGCCAGCCTGGAACATGAGGACCCACATGGGTCTGTGGGTGTCTTCCATTCACCTGGACCTTGAGGACCCAGTTGGGCCTGAGGCTGTCTACAGCCCACCTAGGCTGTGAGGATCCAGTTAGGCTATTGGTTATCTTCTATCCACCTAGTTCGTGGGGACCCCGGCAGTACTAACTATGGGTGTCTTTCACCCACCTTGGCTTTGAGGACTCAGGTGAGCTTCTGGGTGTCTTCCACCCACCTGTGCCATGGGGACCCAGACAGGCCTGTGAATATCTTCAGCCAGCTCAGGCCGTGAGGACCCAGGTTGGCCTTTAACTGTCTTCTATCCACCTGGGTGGAGAGGACCCAGGCAGGCCTGTGGGTGTCTTCAGCCTGCCTGAGCCATGAGGACTTAAGCCGGACTGTAGATGTTTTCACCCAGTTTGAACTGTTAGGATGCAGGTAAACCTGCGGATTTCTTCAGCCAGCCTGGGCCTTGAGGACCCAGGCAGGCCTGTGAATTTCTTTACCCAATCCGACCAGGAGGACCCATGTGGGCTTGTGGATATCTTCAGCCATCCCAGGCCTTTAGAACCAAGGTGGGTCTGTGTGTATTTTCCACCTAGCTGGCTGTGAGGACCCAGGTAGACCTGTGTATGTCTTCAGCTGTTCTGGGTAGTGAGCACCCAGTGGGGCCTGTGGGTGTGTTTCACCCACCTGAGCCAGGGGGGTTGTCTGTGTCTTCTATTCACGTAGGCCATTAATACCCAGACAGGCCTGTGGATTTCTTTAGTCAGCTTGGGCCACTAGGATGCACCTGGCAATGTGGATGTCTTCAGCCAGGCTAGGTCATGAAAACCCAGGTGGACCTATAGGTGTCTTTCACCTGCCTGGACAGAGAGGACTCAGGCAGAACTGTGTATGTCTTCAGCTGTCTTGGGTAGTGAGCAACCAGTGGGTCCTGAGGATGTCTTCCACGCTACTGGGCCATGAGGACCAAGCAGGTCTGCAGGTATCTTCTGCCCACCTGGGCCATGAGGATCCAGCAGGAGTTGTGGATGTCTTCAGCTAGCCTAGGCCAAGAACACCCAGCCAAGCCCGAGGGTGTCTTCTACCCACTTAGGGTAAGAGGACTAAGGAGGGCCTGTAGGTGTTTTCAGCCAGTCTGAGCCATGTAGAGCTAGGAGGGCCTGTGGATGTTTGCAATCCACCTGGACCTTGAGGAACAAGACAGCTGTGGATATCCTCAGCCTCCCTTGGCAGTGAGGACCAAGGTGAGACTGTGAATGTCTAAAGCCAAACCAGGTTGTGAGGATACAGGTGGGCCTCTGGATGTCTTCAGCCAGCCTGGAACTTAAGGACCCAAGCAGGTCTATGGATGTCTTCAGCCAGCCCTGGCCATGAGGACTCAGGTAGGGCTGTGAGTGTCTTCCATTCACCTATGCCATTAGGACTCAGATGGGCCTGTGGATTTTTTCAGCCAGCCTGGGCCTGAGGATCCCTGAGGGCCTGTGAGTGTCTTCCATCTGCCTAGGACCATGAAGACCTAGGCCGGCATCTGTACTTCCTCAGGCACCACATGCCATGAAGATCCAGGAGGGTCTGTGGGTGTCTGCCACCCACCTGGGCTGTGAGGACTCAGGCAAGCCTGTGGATGTTTTTTTAGCCTCCAGGCCATGAGGACCCACATAGACCTGTGGGTATCTTCCACCCACCTGGGCCTTGAGGACCCAGTCTGGCCTCAAGGATGTCTTTAGGCAGTCTGGGCTGTGAGGACCCAGTTGTGCCTTTCTCTGTCTTCTATCTACCCAGTTCATGGGGATCCAGGTGGAGCTGTGGGTGTCTTCCACCCACCTTGACCTTGAGGACTCAGGTGGGCTTCTGAATGTTTTCCACACAGCTACGTCATGAGGACCCTGATGGGACTGTGGATGTCTGCAGCCATCCACCTTGTGGTCACTTTTAATCAAGGTGGGTATGAAGTCATGTGGCAAAATCTACTCTTTGCCACCCTAGAAAACATGGCTTTCAGCCATGTGGTTGCCTCAGTCCTGATGTAGGATAGTAGCTAAGATAGCAGCAAGCCACATGGTTCCTTTAAGATACCTATGTAGAGATTTTTACTACCAGCCTTGGTGTTACAAGTTTTAATGTAACCCTTTGGATACAGATTTTACAGGTTTTTATTCATACCTAATATGCTTACAAATCTTGAGATAAGATTTATACCCTAGCAAAAGTATTAGAGCGATACACCAAAACCAAAGGAGTATGAGATGAATAGCAATAGTCCCCATTGGAAATAATCTGTCCCCTTATTTTTTTTATTTTATTTTATTTTATTTTTTTGCTCTCCTTTCTCTGTCACATAGTCAGGTGTATCACCTGATTTGGGACAGATTTTTGAGGAAACCTTTGAATAAGCATGCTTGTGTCTAGAGGGGGAGGAGCTGTACCCCAACTTCAGATCCAGCTTTTAATTGAAGTGGGACAGTACAAAACAATAGTTTATGTCACTCATACCTAAAAAACACCTAAAAATAAATTTGAATCCCAGTAAAAGTGACTCCAATGAGCTTTGAACTGTTGTGGAATATTTTTATACATTGTGTGAAGATGTGTCATTGTGATTGTTTTAATAAAAAGCTAAATGGTCAATAGCTAGGCAGAAGGAAATAGGCGGGACTTCCAGGGAGAGAGAGGAACTCAGTAAGAATCTGAGTCACATGGGAGATGCCAGTGATACACTGAGGAAGTCAGGCATACAGAATGGAGGAGAGGTAAAGAGCCATGTGGCAGAACATGGATTAATAAGGAAAGATTAATTTAAGTTATAAGAGCGAGTTGGAAACAAGCCTCAACTAAAGGTTAAGCTTTCATAATTAACAATAAGTTTCTATGTCATTATTTGGGTGCTAGGTGTCCATATGCAGCTAAGCACTTGAGTGGCATGCTACAAGTAAGTGATTAGCTATAAACACCTGCTACAGCATGGGCCCAGAAACTTCCCAGAGCTGGGGCAGATAGATGCAACTACAGGTCAGAGATCTCCAGGCATGGTGTTCAGCTTTCACCAACCTGAAGGAGGTGGAGCCAGCCACTTGCACCATGAGCTAAGCAGAGCCAGGTGATAGGTGGACTGGCCATTTCAGCTTTGGCTTATGTGGTCAAAGAAATGCTGTGAATGCACACATACACACATATAGAAAATTATTATAGATTACCAGAGTGTCAGCAAGCAAGGTATTTTCTCTCAGGCAGTTCTTTGGCTGGCAAGCTGCATTTTGCAGTTACAAAGAAAGGACCAAACATTTTATTTCTTATCTCAAAAGGTAATCTTATAAAAAATCCTAGAAGAATCACAAATCTCAACTTTTACGTATGAAAAAGAATCAGTCATCTCTACTTTAAATCTTCATGGTATGTACCCATTCATCAACAGTTTTTTTTTTTTAAATCAGGAAGCTAAAGTCAAAAATGGGTACAAAGAATTAATCACCACCTCATCCTAGCAAGAAAGATACATCAGCCAGCAATAGCCAGACTGTCATTGTTCTTGTTTCCTGATCTCATTGAGTCCCTCGCTCAGCTCTTTTTTTGTCATTTTTTTTAATTATTAAGAAATTTTCCATTCATTTTACATAGCAACCACAGATTCCCCCCTCCTCCCTCTTCCCATCCCCCAGCCTTCCCCATCAACTCACCCCTCCATTCCCACCTCTGACAAGTCAATTCCCACCTCTGCCAAGTCAAGGTCTCCCATGTGAGACAGTTGTTTACCTCACTTGCCTCTTAAAGTCATTAACAAAGCAGCTTTACCTCAAAGTCATTAACAAAAACATCTTAATCTAACCTTAAGTCATATTCAAAGTTTGTTTTATCTGTGATGCACACCAAAACCCATGAACACATCTCTCAACATTAAGATTATAAGAACTTGAGCTATATGGGCTTCTTCTGAGACTCAGCTGTTTTTCTTAATCATTAACCTAAGCCACAGTCTATATGGCTCCCCAAAAGTACTAGCTGTGTGACATTTCCTCATTCTTATTTTCTATTCTCTGTAGCCCTTGCTTTGTCAGGGGCAGGGGCAACACCATATCTTGCTTTCACCTATATTAGTTTTTCCACTGAGCTCTATCATAATCCCTTATTATATTTTTTAAAGACCCTCAATAGGGCTGGAGAGATGGCTCAGCCATTAAAGGCTAGGCTCACAAGCAAAAATATAAAGACCCTCAATCATCAAAATCCTATTTAAATTAACACTATTATTGTAAAAATCATTGCTTTAGCTAAACAGTACAGCTTAGGAGGAAAACATCTTCATAATAATCCATAGGTAAAAATGCCCAGTAGAATGGAATATTTCCATTAGATAATCACACTACATTAAAGCAGTGGGGATCTCCCCACACACATTCACACCATGCCAGATATCAGAATAGAGGAGAAGTAGAGGGCTACATGACAGAACATAGATTAATAAAAACAGGTAAATTTAAGTTATAAGAGCTAGTTGAAAACAAGCCTTAGCTAAAGGCCAAGCTTTCATAAGTAATATTAAGGTTTTGTGTCATTATTTGGAGGCTGGCGGTCCAAAAAATGTTCCTATGAGAAAACTTACTAAGAGAACAAAGAAGGATTTGAAATAGGAAATAAGTTTTGAGCCCTGGCTATAGACAGGAGACACTGCTGGGGGAGCTGAGAGATATACCTGGCAGTGAAGAGTATAGGGGGTGGGTATGCATGCTGCACCTGGCTTACTCCTTTGCTTTCTCCCTGTCTACTAAGCCAGGCTGCCAGCTTCCACTTTGCAACAAACTTACAGATCCATCAAAGGTAACTTAAAGCATAGGACGCTTACATCACGTGGATGTCTAGGGGAGTGGGGACCAGACATAAACAAACATGGCTTGGAGAGGAACAAAGAGAAATAGGGAATGTGGAATCTCTTTCCATATCCCTGATTGCTGGCAGTATTTGTAATATTATTAGGATCCAGGGAGCAATTAGGGGGCCAATTGGATTGATTATCTAAAGGATATCAAGGCCAAATATGATTGAAAGAGAATAAAATTAGGGTCCTTCAGGTAAGGTGTCAGGTGGAGAGGCTGGAAGTTTTCTAAAAATAATTACAGGGGTAATTAGAGGGTATGGAAGACACCATTCCCATGGATGAGGGCTGGGAGGGAAAATGTCACTACAACCTGTACTTAAAGGCATCCTCAAGACTCAGGGAGGACTGAAGGAAGACACATTAAGTGGGTCACTGCACTTAGCAGGGATCATGGGTTTGTGCTGTGGGATGTCTTTCTGTATGCCTATGGTAAGAAAGCTTACAGCCAGGCAGGAAATACAAGCAGAGATACAGAGAGAGGAAGGGTGGAGTCGAGAGAGGCACCAGCCACAGCCAAAGGAGCAATAAGATGCCAGCAGACTGGTAATGCCATGGCCACGTGGCAACATATAGATTAATAGGAATGGGTTAATTTAAGATGAAAGAGCTAGCTAGCAAGAAGTTGAAGCCATAGGCCATACAGTTTGTAACTACTATAAGCCTCTGAGTAATTATTTTATAAGTGGCTGCAGGACCTTGGATGGGAGAGATTCATCTGGACTGCTGGGCAAGGCAGAACCAGAGAAATCTCCAGCTATAGGTTTGGATTGGCTAAACCCAAGAAGAGACTTGACATCTGGTACCAGGGCTTTTGTAAAGGCCAGAAGTTGAGGAGACCAGAAGGTGAGGATGGAAACTGATCTCTAGGAGGGGTGATTTCATCCACAAGAAAGGGTT
This sequence comes from Peromyscus nudipes, assembly GCA_902168325.1. Taxonomy (NCBI): domain Eukaryota; kingdom Metazoa; phylum Chordata; class Mammalia; order Rodentia; family Cricetidae; genus Peromyscus; species Peromyscus nudipes. The sequence goes on from CABHPH010115813.1 coordinate 61,763, forward strand.
GGACAATATTGTCACAAAAGCCATGAAACCTAGAGGAGCTGTGGAATTGTAGGAAGCTCCAAATGGAAGGCAAGAAGAGGCACAGGAGGGCAGGAAGGAGCACAGTATCCTCATTGGACCTAAGGAAACCACAGGATTGCAGCTCCAAGGGAGAGAGATGGGGTCAGGTGAAAAAGGCCAGCCTTAAAGATCATTGCTGTGGGTACTTCTGCCTCTAAGAGTACCATAGGGGTGCTGGACACTCAATAGTCACTTCCACAGACTCAGGGAAGCGTTTATACTGACCAAAGGGGAAACACATAATTGTCACTGTTGGATGGGGTGCCAAGTGATTGGTGAGCCGGCAGGTGAATCTGTTATGGGTGGACAATAAATGAGGTATATGGTCCAAGCCCAGCTTAGACCCCAAGAGGGAGCAGGGGAATGCAAGCACCAGAGCAGCCTATCCAAGTCATGGCAACAATGTGTTATATCTCTGAGGGGAAAGGCTTCCCTAAATGGAAGAGTTATAGCTCTGAATGGAAAGACTTTCCCAGTGGAAATGTTACAGTTCTGAGGGATAAGTTTTTCCCAGTGCAAGTGTTACATCTCTGAAAAGAAAGGTATCCTGGCAGTGGGACACCATGGAATTTCACAATATCACAACAAGTCTCACACAAAAGATTTATTGAGAAAATCTCAGGAGGGTGATTGCCTCTGCTCAGGTGGGAAGCAGCAGAGAACTATGTAGAAGACAGGGTTTATATTGATTCTCTTTGGGGACCGAGATTTCCAGGGTAGAAATTTCCAGGATGGAAATAGGTGGGTTTTCAAGTCCTGAGCTTGGGCTCTTTATTCTGTGTCGCGACCATCTCGACCAGCAAGGAAGACGCAACACCAAGCTCTTCTTCAAGCTGTTTATTCAGGCCTTTTACAATCTTTTTCTGTGACCCTTCTTCTTTGTCTTACTCACACCGAGGGGAGCCCGTCCCAGCCTTTATATAGGTCTCATTCCACCGACCACCACACGCCACGTGGGATCCCAGGATAGGTACACATATGCCATAGCAAGCCATAACCAAATACCAAAGCCAAATACGGAGCTGCTTTTGTCTAAATGTCCCGCCGGCGGGAAGGCAGGGACAGGATATCAGCGCCATCTTTAAAGCCCAGCAGCGTGGTGAAACGGCTCTCCACAATTCTGTAAGGCAGAACTTGGCCACCTGTTTCTGGAGGGGCAAGGTCTGACTTTACAGTCATTGGAGTGTTCTGTGGGTAGAGTCTGAAAGTTGGAGGTCCTCAGGGACAGAATTTGGCCACTGTGTGCCCTCAGAGGCTTACTGAGGGAATATTTGCAGTTAAAATAAAGATACAAGAATTTACTATGCACGTGTCTGAAATCTGAGCACACAGGAGTTGAAGCAAGAGGATTGTGGTTCTGAGGAAAACCTAAACAATGTAGTATGACCCTGTCTCAACAAAAAATTCAAGCAATCAAGAAAGCATAAATATGTAAACAAGAGAGAGGTACTTCATGAAAAATATAAATAATAACTCCCAATGGTTAGATTTTTGAAACTATTCTAATAAGACCATATAGATGTAACACACTAGATCATTCTACCTACTATAACAGATATGAAAAGATTAAAAGTAAAAAAAATAAGAAGTTATTTTTTTTTCAATTTTTGTATTGTTGAGAATGTATAAATTCACTATTTCTGGAAGTTATATTTCAACATTAATTAAACAAAAGAACACTTACCTAATTCATTATTATTCTATTGATATTGATCAACCTTAGGAAATTATCAGTAAAGACATAATTGTAATTATAGCCAAGACATCTCTTTGTGACACAAGGGAAATTTTGAACTATTTTACAATTACAAATATAAAACTAGAGAACAGAAAGGTGGCTTAGCAGTTTAGGCATTGATTCAATTCTCAGCAGCTACATGGCATCTCACAACCAGGTATAACCACAGTTCCAGGGAATCCACCACCCTCTTCTGGTCTCTAAGGGTACTGCATGCCTGGGGTACACATACACACATACAGGCAAAACATCTATAAATACAAAATAAAAATGAAGGATATATATATATGTGTGTGTGTGTGTGTGTGTGTGTGTGTTTTATATATGTGTGTATATATATACACACACATATATATATGTATCAGATATATACACATATATCTGATATGGTTATTCCTGACAACATTGTTAAAATCCTGACACAAAATACAGCTGAAGGAAAATAAACAGGGAAGTTGCCTTAACACAGTGCTAGCTGTAAAGGTGATATGTTCAAACTGGATATTTAATTCTATATTATATATAAGAAATCTATATACTTTATGTATGCCCAAGACATGGAAGATGAATAACAAACATTAAATGATTTTCTTTGTGTAGACAGATTTCAGATCATGTTTGCTTTCTGCATGTTTTTTTTGTTTTTCTTTGTGTCTTTTTTTATTTTCAAACTTTGCAGATTGAACAGGAATTACTTAAAATTAAAAAAAAAAGGAAGCAAGAGCAAGCAAGTGCTACATCCCAGGAACAATTAAAGATACAAATTTGTGGAGTTCCTCATATTGGTGATGTAACCGATATTTAAAATAAAGCACTCTCTTGTTTACACAGTTTCTGAAAAGGGATGTAATTCATACATGTGGATTTTTCTCTTGATGGGGAACATTCTTTGTGAGATAAGGGAAACACCAACAGGGTCCCTGGGAATTTCCTATATTGATGATTTTGCAAAAGAAGGGCACTCCTCTGTGTACTTAGGTAATGGACAGAACATATCAAGTTCAGTCCTCAATTTCTCTGGATCTAACCTTAAAATGGTAGCATTACTAAATTAATTATTTTAAATTGGTTTTAGATTCATTTATTTTTGTTTTATGTGTATGAGAGTTTTGCCTGCATTTATGTCTGTGCACCACATGTATGCAGTGCCCTGGGATGCCAGAAGAGGGTGTCAGATTCCCTGGAATTGGAGTTACAGATGATTGTGAGCTACCACCTTGGGTGCTGGGAAGTAAACCCATGTCCTTTAGAAGAACAGCCAGTGCTCTTAAACTCTGAGACATCTCCTCAGCTCTCTAAGTAAATTCATATCCTTATAAAAATCATTTAGAGAAATGCACCCTGTAGTATTACATTGTAAAATGTGCTCTGTGGAAAACATTAATTTACAAGTTCAAGGTGGACAAAACCCTAGCATGCAGATGAGTGGTGAGCACAAAGCCCGGTCCCTAGCTAAGGAGCTATCAGCAGTTGATGGCTACTAGGACAGGGACTTTCTCTAAGAGTGTGGCCTGTGATGGGGTTGACCATGCTCTGGCGAAAGCCACGCCCAAGAGTGCACAGTGGCACAAGCTACAGTTGGTAAGACTTACAGAAATGAGGAGGCACAGATTTGGGTGGGTAAGGAAGTGGGGAAATGTCTGGGGCAAGTAAAAGTGGTGAATGAGATCAAAATTGTTGTGTGAGGGAGAATTAACTATATTTACTTGGACCCTGGTTGAATGGTTTTAAAATGTTGCTAGGTATTCTGAATATAGTGGTAATGATTGGTTCAATTATTGGCTTTAACATGTCACTTGTGTTTGCTCAGATGTACGTAGACATTGAGTATGTAAACCTGAGTAAGTAGAATCAGAAAAGGGAGGGAAAAAAAAGTGTCTTTCAAATACCAGCCACCATATCTCCAAGTTACTGTGCTGGGGAATAATGCTTTTGTACACTGGTTTAATAAAACACCGATTGGCCAGTAGCCAGGCAGGAAGTATAGATGGGATAATCAGACAAGGAGAATTCTGGGTAGAGGAAGGCTAAGTCAGTAGACGCCAGCCTGCTGTCCAGGGTGCAGCATGTAATGTCACACAGGTAAAGCCACGGAACATGTAGCAACATATAGATTAACAGAGATGGGCTGAGTTTGAGTATAAGAGCTAGTCAATAGTGAGCCTGAGCTAATGGTCAAGCAGTTTTAAAAATAACATAAGCCTCTGTGTGTTTACTTGGGTCTGAGTGGCTGCGGACCAGGTGGGACACAGGAAAACTTTTAGCTACATTACTGGTTTAAATCTTTAAATAGTTCCTTCATTTTATGTTTTAGAAATTATGAGCAGAGAGTATGTATTCATACTTAGAACAAAGTTTATCCTTTGTCTATGCCAAGCTTCTGCAAGTCACTATAAAATGAGGCATTTGGAACAATCTTATTTTAGACAACTAGATGCAAAACAAACTGGTTACACAGTCAAATCAGGTGCACTTTCACTTTGTGCTGGATTGGATTTAGAAACACAGGAATTACAGATTGAAGCTTTGGGAAGATGCTGTGAGACTGTGGGGTTGGAAGATAGCTGGAGGGGATGAGAATCTCCACCATATGTCCTGGTTTTGATTTTTCCCTGATCCTGATAAAGGGTTCAGCATATAGTCCCCTTCAATTGGAGGATGAAGGCATGCACATTAGGTGATCATTTTCTCCTCTCAAAGCAAGCTTTCCTTCATAATTCAGAAAAACTGGATAGAGTGTGGAAACTCTCTCAACTTGAAACCCTACTTCCAATAAATATCACATTCACTTTCATCACCTCTCATCTTTACCCCCCCAAAATCTGCAAAAATTATATACACCTTCAGCTTGTATTTGTAGACTCACCCTAGCGATTCAATTTCTCTATCCTGCATCTTCAAGACCTCTATCCATCACTATTCCATCAGATCACTCCCTGGCTATCTTCACCCCTCTACCACCACTCTGTCTTTATCCAAATTGTTCTCCATTCTTTGCAGTCTTTCTGTAAATACGATGTTTTTATATACTCAAACAACTTTTTAGCTGGTTTTCTGCTTAACTTTCTCTTCATAGTCAAGTATCTTGAAAGATGTCTGAATTTAGAAGATTTCTCACTCGCCAGCAACCCCATCCACTTCTCAGCTATAATCTGATTTCTCTGATTTATAAGATAGAATCAGCTAACTTTTTAAGAAAAACTATTTCCTCACTTTTTCTATTTTTAGATGTTTAAATATACACCTAAATTTCAACCTGGAAAATACTGTGCTCACAACCCATTCTTAAATCTTACGTTGTTTCTCATAGTCTATCTCTTTATGAATATCTTAATCTTAATTATGTTATTGACTGAATTATCACATAATCTTCCTTCCTATTGACCTGACTCAAGTGTTGGCCATTCTCAGTCATTGAATGTCCAGAATAATTCTTCTAAACAAATCTGATCCATGCCTGTGAACCTATAGTGATTTTAGACCAGACTTCCGCACAACAGCCAGGCTCTCCAGAACTGGACACTTAGCTCTTTGGGATCATTTTTATCTTTGTAATTTGATTCTCTTTCTTCTCTCCAACTCACCTCTCATTGATACCCTTTGCAGTAACCACAACTGCTGTTTGTGGAACTCTCAAAAGACATTTTCATCTCACACTCCAGAATCTTTCAGTGGAGAGTTCTATTATAATTTCTATTAGGGTAGTCCTGAGAGTCTCATCCACACTACGGCTCCTCTTCAGTGATGCCCCACTTCACTGGCTCCCTGCTGGCTCAGAGCCCACCAAATGCATGATAACCTCTTTAGTCACCACAGGAGGGAATCTGTCCAAACATATACGTGCTTGCTGTATAAACAAATCTGATTTCCTGTCTCATCAGAACTCTAATGACTTCAAAGCATTTATTTCCAAATTAGAGTTGACATCACAGTAGGCCAAGAGAAGACACAAGCTTCTACTTGTTTTCAATACAAACCCTTAATCAAAACACTTCTCATTCATATCCAAGTTCATCCTTGTTTTCAAAACTCATACAGAGCTGGAGAAGTACTTTTTGGTGATAATGGAAAATGTTCAGCTATATTTAGAAATAATTATCTGTATTGTATTAGAATTACCAGGAATTTGATGGCTACAGATGAATATTCAGATCTCACTGCATTTCCTTTTATTCAGTAATGGGTGAAGTAAATTTTATGTTTTTGCCTCTGTGGTTAACTCCTGATGCTCTAAAAATGAGACTGGTTTCATAATTTTGTTTCCAGATAGTTTTTGATAGTGTAGAAAGGTGACTTTTTTGGCTGTATTTTTGGTTTTTCAAGATGATATTTCTCTGTGTAGCCCCAGCTGTTCTGAAATTCCCTCTATAGATCAGGCTGGTCGTGAACTCAGAGATCTGCCTGTGTGTGCCTCCCCAGTACTGGGATTAAAGGTGTGTACTACTACCACATGGCTATTTTTGCTATAATTTTGTATCTAATAACTTGACAATGAAAAATTAGACCATAACTACTCTGATCAAGAGTATTGTCTCATTATCTAGTATCAATACCTGTAGTTGGAAGTTTTCCTATGTCCCGGCTGGCTGGCGGTCAGGACAAATCTCTCTTACTCACATCACCCAAGTAAACACACAAAGGCTTATATTAATTATAACTGCTTAGTCATTAGCTCAGGCTTATTACTGACTAGTTCTTAATTTTTATCTATGTTTAGCCACATGGCTTGTTACCTTTTCTCAGTTCTACCTTGACATCTCTCTTCCTCTGTGTCTGGCTGGTGACTCCTGACTCAGCCTTCCTCTTTCCAGAGTTCTCCTCTTCTGCTGGCCCTACCTATGCTTCCTGCCTGGCTACTGGCCAATCAGCATTTTATTAAACCAGTATACAATGGCATTATCCCACAGCATTTCCCCCCTTTTGTCTAAACAATTATTCATTTCATACAGTATCCAAATAAGTCATAAGGATGCTGATTGAGTTGGTGCCTGGTGGCTCAGCTTTATTTTATCTGGATGGTTATCCATTATTCTTCCATACACTTCTTTTTTCTACCCCAAATTGCAAAGACTATAGAAGGAAAGGAAAAATTCAGCATCTCTACATGTACTCAAAATAGACAAAAAAGAATCACATGACTAATTTGACAAAACAGGAGGAACAAACTCCTGCCAACATGATTTGATAAGGATTCCACAGTCAGTCAATATGCAAATGTTAATCTCACTGATAGCTAGGAATATTTCAAAACACTATGTCCAACACATCTAACTAGCTTTCTTATGCACTAAACTTTGCTGAATTCTTTCTGAATTTCATATTAAAATTAATGTTCCCTGTCTCAGTTACTTTTCTATTGCTATAAAGAGACACTATGACCAAGGCAACTTATAAAAGAAAGCATTTAATTTGTGGGCTTGTGGTTCCAGAGGCTTAGAATTCATGACCATCATGACAAGGAACATAGAGGCCAGCTGTCAGGCATGGGGTTAGAATAATATATGAGAACTTATGTAGATGTAACCAACCGTCTTATAAATAAGAAACACAGAACCAATGCAAAGAAGAAAGCCAAGAAGTCAGAGCTAAGAGCTAAAATCTTACCCTTCCTCCTGCAGTGGTCCTACCTCTCTGAAGGAGCCGCTACTTCCTGTGTTAAGGTCTTTATATAGTTTCTGTTCTGCCTTCTCATTGGTTGTAAACCCAACCACAGGACTGCCTCATCACGGCCTGTTTGTATAGAACTCCAGGTGTTCTATGGTTGGTATTGAGATTAAAGGCATGTGTATCCAATGCTGGCTGTATCCCTGAACATACAGAGACTTACCTAGCTCTGTCTACCAAGTGCTGTGATCACAAGCATACATCACCACTGCCCTGCTTTCCTATGGCTTGCTAATAGCTCTGACCCCCAGGCAACTTTATTTATTAACATACAATTAACATTTTGGTACAAAAGAAAAATATCACCATAAACTTACATCTTGATTCACAAGCACAAGGCAGAGAGAAAGAGAGAGAGAACACTACCTGGAAATGGCACACTTCCTTCAAAAAGCCCATGTCCTCAGTCCTTCCCAAACAGTTCCACTAACTGTAAACCAAGTATTCAAACATGAACCAATAGAATAAATTGTCATTCAAATCACCGCATTCCCTGATTATGCACAAACTGAGTAGGATTAGATTTGTGAGTTTTAACATGGAGAAAATAAGGCTGGGGATGGCTTAGTGCATAGAAGCACTTGCTGTGCAAACATGAGGACCTGAGCTAGAATCCCCAGCAACCACATAAAGAGACACGTGTCTGGGTGAACCTATAAGCCCATCATAGTGGGGACAAGTTAGAATCAAAAGGATTTCTTGGGCTCCTGAGTCATTATCCTAGATGCAGCTTCAGTGAGAGACCTGGCCTCAAAGGAATAAGGTGGAAAGTGATGGAGCAGGAAATTCACTCATAGCCCTCCTCTAACCTCTTTGAGCACACAAGAGTCATGCTCATATGTGCATAGCTGCATGCATGTGTACACATACACACCCACACCCAACATGTACACTCAAACACCACATATACACATATCAAAAAATAAATAAAACAATCACTGAAAAATTATGTTCATTATAAATAAGAAAGTATATATTTCTTTCAAAAGTTTTAAATTTTTGTAGTGTTAAGGATCAATTTCCAGAGCATTATACATACTAGTTGACTATGCTGCCCCTGAAGTATACACACAGCTTTATTATTTCAAAATTTAGTATGGAGCATCAGTGAGACTTTAAAGAATTAAAATAATTCATTCATTCATTCATTCATTCATTCATTCCACAAGTGATACCAACTCATTGTGGCAGGGTGTTTGCCTTCTTTCTCTAGGAATCTATGATTTAGTATTGCAGCCTATAAGACCAGCTCTGAGGCTGCTATAGAGTAGTGGAGAGAATGCCACAGAGGCATTGTTCTGGAGGGCCTGGTATACACAGGTGTAGATGTGACTATAATTACACCAAAATCATGGCATCTGAATTGGCTTCTTCAAGAGGTAAATGTCCAATTTCTAGGGATTGAAACTCTAACTCTGATAAAACAGAGTTTGAGATGGGTTGACTGTATAGGACCAGATGGACAGAGAGGAAAGCTGAAGCCATATGTGGCAAATGTAGCAGTGAATCTTGGGGGCTGATATTTGTTACAGCAGTGGAATACCCAGATTAAAATTCCTACAGTCTCAGAAAGGGAATACAGAGCAGTGCATGTTTCTAGGAATAATATAATATGCTATAAAAAACAGTCACCAACCATTCAGGGTGTACATAAACAGAGCACAACTGCTGTTGAATTCTCAGAAGTACCAACTGCCTTACCTTTAAAATGGCTAACTGATAAACCTATCTGAGTTAGACAATGGCCTTTGACAAAAGAGAAGCTACAAGCTTTAGAACAGCTGGTTCAAGAGCAGTTAAATGTTCAACACATTGAAGAATCTACTAGGCCTCAGAGTTCACCTGTAGTTGTTATTAGAAAAAAGTCTGGTAATTGGGAAATGCTTATAGATCTGAGAGCTATTAATAAAGTAATTCAGCCTATGGGCTCCCTACAGACTGGGATGCCCTTGCCCTCTCTGCTACCCAAAGAATGGCCTATAATAATTATTGACTTAAAAGACTGTTTCTTTACCATACCTTTATTAAAAAAAAAGAGAGAGAAAAATTTTCCTTCACAGTACCTAATTATAACAATTCCCAGCCACTTAAGAGATATCAATGGAAGGTCCTCCCACAGGGAATGTTAAATAGCCCTACCCAGTGCCAATATTTTGTGCAAAAACCATTGGAGATAATTCGTGTGAAATTTCCACAATTCATAATTTATCGTTATATGGATGATATCTTATCAACTGACCCAAAGTTAGGTACCTTAGAAAGCATGTTTGAAGAAGTAAAAAAAAGTTTTGCCTTACTGGGGACTACAAATTGCTCCTGAAAAATACAAAGAGGAGATTCTAATAATTACTTAGTATATAAGATAGAGCTACAAAAAATGACCCCAAAAGGTACAACTAAGGAGAGATTGATTGCAGAATATTAATGATTTTCAAAAATTGTTAGGAAGCATTTCTAAATTACTAGGTATCATGGGAATACCCAAAGACAGACTACAAAATTTGGCTAATACTCCAGAAGGGGACAAGGAATTAAATAGTCCAAGAGAATTATCAGCCAAAAGTGAGAAGGAATTGGCTCTAGTAGAAAAGACAATTCGAGAAGCACATGTGGATTATTTGAATCCAGAACTTAAATGCATTCTTGTCATACTCCCTTCCAGACATTCCCCAACAGGTATTTGGATGCAGAGGGAAGATATTATATTGGAATTTCTACTACATAAACCAAGTAAGAAGTTAAAGACTTATATAGAAAAGATCTCTAACTTGATTCAAAAAGGAAAATTAAGACTTTGCCAGTTGACAGGAATGGACCCAGCAGAAATTGTAGTACCTTTAACTAATGAGGAAATTTCCTCAATATGGAAAGATAATGAATACTGGCGGAGAGCCTGCAGTGACTTTTTGAGAGAGATTAACAATTGTTATCCATATATATATATATACATACATATCAGATCTGATATGTATATATATACATATCAGATGGGTCTGCCAGAACCTCTAGCACAAGGTAATGATGAGATTGATCAGCTACTAACAGGAAACATGCCAGAAGCCTCAGAATTTCATAAGAAACACCATGTAAATGGTAAAGGTTTGAAGAAGGATTTCTCCATCACTTGGCAACAAGCCAAGGATACTGTAAAAAAAAGTCCTACTTGTTTCTGTTATAACCAAACTCCATTACCCACAGGAAGCAATCCAAAATGTATACAAAGAAATAAAATTTGGCAGAATTTGGAAGATTAAAGTATATACACCATACCATTGATACCTATTCAGGATTTCAGTGGGCAACTCCTATGAGTTCTGAAAAGGCTGATTCCATGATTACACACCTATTAGAAGTTATGGCCACCATGGAAATACCTGTACAAATTAAGATTGACAATGCCCCAGCATATGTCTCTAATAAAATGGGATAATTTTTTGCATATTACAATATAAAGCATGTTACAGGTATACCACACAATCCCACAAGCCAAGCAGTCATAGAAAGATCCAAACAAACTTTAAATGATATGCTAAATAAACAGCAATAGGTAACAATGACCCCTAGAAATAGATTGCATAATGCTTTATTAACCTTGAATTTTCTCCATGCTGATGAGAAAGAAACAACAGCTGCGGAGAGACATTGGATGACAGACAAAACCTCTGAGCTAAACCAACCTGTTTACTTCAAAGATGTGTTGACCTCAGAATGGAAACCAGGATGTGTCCTACATTGGGGAAGGGGTTTTGCTTTTGTTTCTGCAGGAGAAGACAAGCTATGGATACCAGCAAAATTAATAAAAATTCGATTTGAACAAGAGAAACCCCTGATGAGAAGTAAAAGCTCATCCACCCATGTGACATCTCTACAAGTTGTAAGAAAAGATTAACAAACAAGGGTTGGGGCAAGGTTTTGTTTTTTTTCTTTACAAGATAATGGAAATACCCATCTTTCAGAAATCATAAAGGCTTGGATATCCAGATGTCTACAGCAGAAAGAAAGAATATATTCGTACCAATCTACACAGGGCAATATCTCTCTGCCTAACATCTATATCTCTTTACTCTAGAAAAGTTGTGGTTCTGATTCAATTTTATATCAAGCTGGCTTTGGAGTTGGAATTTAGCTCCCTCCTTCTCTAAATCCAAACATATTGCTCAAAGAAAAAGTTAAGAGGCCGGGCGGTGGTGGCGCACGCCTTTAATCCCAGCACTCGGGAGGCAGAGGCAGGCAGATCTCTGTGAGTTCAAGGCCAGCCTGGGCTACCAAGTGAGCTCCAGGAAAGGCACAAAGCTACACAGAGAAACCCTGTCTCGAAAAACCAAAAAAAAAAAAAAAGTTAAGAGATTCTATCTCATACCAGAAGAGCAATCTGGTATGGAATAGAAGAAAAACAATAAAATGGTCCATTGTTGTCAAGATTCTATTTCTTTCCATGCTTATTCTTGATTTCTCAGAATCCTTTCTCTTTTCAGAATGAATTTAAACTTTCCATTTTGATATTAATAATGTTCAAATTTTCCACAGTGAAAATAAGTCTTTCCAATAGCAATCTCTGAAGTCTCCAGAATAAAGATGGGGTCCCACAACAATGACTCTATTCCATCCAGAAAGATGCCATGGTACCTAAGAACATTATTCAATGATCAGTTTTGGACTGAAAACTCTTAAGGACAGTTCTAAAATGAGATGGGCCATTATAATACACTTCTAGCCAATCTTATCCATTTCTGAGATTGGCTGCACTCTATGACTAGCCCTATTGAGACCTAACATTCTAAGCTTTCTTACAGGACTCCACAGGGACACCACCACCTCCTAAACAGCAGGAAGCAATTATAAAAAAACAATGCCCCTCTCCCAAATGTTTCATTTTTCTCAGGATTATGGATGGATGGTTGTAGGGTTGGGGATGGAACAATAAAATTTGGACTCAGTATTCTCTTTTAGAAAAGAAAAAAGGGAATGGATAGGTATAAAATATTAATGTAGATTATTGTATTTACTAGTAAACTAATTCATTAAAATATCAGCCTTAGATAATTTGCACTGATGTGGATTCTTGTATATTGATAAAAATGTAAACTATTCTTATATTCCTATTTAAGATAATTTGTATATTGATACAAATACAAAACTATAATTTGCTATACACATATTCCTACTCATGTTTGAAATATTTTGTATATTGATACAAATGTAAAATTATATTTGTCATACTGTATGTATGTTCTACCTCTGTTTAGGATATTTTGTATGTTGATGCATATTTAGGATTATTGTCATATTGCATATTATACTATACATTTCTACCTCTGCTTAAGCTATTTTGTGTATTGTCACAATTGTGAGACCATTGTCCTTATATGGTACATCTGCTTACAGACTGTTTTATCTTGTTATTGTGAAGCCTTAGTTCTTAAGTTATTTTAGTAGAGAAGACTTACTGAGCTATAGTCACTTATGCTTGTCATTTCAATAGTTATGTTTGTTAGGTTCCTCAGATTTACAGAAACATATGTCAGATGGATAGGTAATCTTCAAACGCTTCATAGACCTAGAGAACATTTAAATGTTTTGATAACTTAGAATTCTGCTGACATGAGACATGATTGCTCCTGGCAGTACTGATCTGATCCCGAGAGAATGTTGGGCTTCTGAGACATTTCTGTTTGGAAGTTTGTCTTCTCTTTGGCACAAAATGGCCTACTGGGCAAATAACTGCCCTTGTCTCCACTGCTGACAGTACTAATGCTGTCCTTTCTGGATGAGTGGGACACAAGGAAAAGTGACTTTTGAACTCTGCCAAGACAGAGTAAGATAGTCTTCCAAAATACCTTCTGAAAGTGGTCTGTCAGATACTCTAGGCTGTAGCTGGAGATTTCTCCAGTCCTGCCTGGCCCACAGTCAGGACAAATCTCTCTCACCCACCAGTCCCACAGCCGCTTAGACCCAACCAAGTAAACACACAGAGACTTATATTGTTTACAAACTGTATGGCCACAGCAGACTTCTTGTTATCTAGTTTTTATATCTTAAATTAACCCATTTTGATTAATCTATAAGTTGCCATGTGGCTCGTGGCTTACCGGTACATTACACCTTGCTTGTCATGGCGGTGGCTGGCAGCGTCTCTCTGCCTCAGCCTTCCACTTCCCTGAATTCTCTTCTCTCCTTGTCCCACCTATACTTCCTGCCTGACTACTGGCCAGTCAGTGTTTTATTTATTAACCAATCAGAGCAACACATTTAACATACAGAACATCCCACAGCACTAGGCCTGTAGCCAGTATGAATGCACCAACGATACTGAGAAACTTTAGGTGACTGTCCAGGCTGCCAGCTGTCTTCGTCTACTCTCACAAGACTCCTGAAAGTTGCTTGCATCCTTCTCGCATTTCTCAGGTATTATTATATTCCTTCTCAGGTCTTTGATGGGATTGAAGACTAACAGTTATAGTTACAATCTTTTTGTATCTTAGCTAGAACATTTTAAGTATTAGGTTCAGGTTCTTCAGGATAGGACACCTTTTGAGATAATCTCTGTAATGTGCCATTTACCCATGCTCCAGACTTCTCTGGATTTTAGTATATGTCTCTTGTTTGATGTTATTATTGTTGGTTGTAGTTCCATTTTTGTTTATGTTATTACCCTTTGTATTTCCTGGATAATATTTGACAATCATCCTTGTATATACTTTGCATTAAGATTAGAATCTTCTTATTTAGACAAAAAGGGAAAGTGTAGTGGTATTTGCTCCACCCCGACCTTGGGCTATATGGCCCAAAGGAGGTAGTGCTTCCTATCATTGTATGTGACCTCTTATAAGGGGTTGGAGAAGGGTCACATGCCTCTGCTCCCTGCTCCTGCCTGCAAGATGGATTCACTCCCATTCAGATCAGATGATGACTTCTGCTGTCTACTCCATTCTGTAATCGTGAGTGTATTGCTTTTATTTATATCTTAATAAATTCTGTTACTCATTTAATGGATTCACATGGATTGATCATAATACTATTAGGCCTAGGTCAAGCTAATAATATATCCAGAAGCTCAGAAATATTAAGGTGATCTGTTGGAGAAAATCATAACACATTCTGTCCCTATGTCATCCTCTCCATATTTATCACTCTATGAGGAAGAGATGTGCTACATTATTAATAATGGATGTGTTATTAATCTCTGCTAATGAACTAGTTTCAGCTCAAATGCTCTATATGGGTTTAAACCCTGAAAAGGGCTTGGATAAACAAGCCCAAGGCAGAATTGAGCCCATTATTCCAGAAATTAAAAAAAGACAGACATGGCCTAGAGTATCAAAATCTAATCCTAGGGTCCACTGTTCTCACTGCAGACCTCATTACATGGAAGTCTGATACTCCTATCTGGGTTGAACAATGGCCCTTGAGTGCTAAGAAAATTGAAGCTGCTACCTGTCTGGTGGAGGATAGAGCCCTCCACCAGCCCTCAGAACATCTCAATATTTATTATTAAGAAAAAACAGGCTAAAGGAAGCTGTTACAAGTTATTAGAAAATTATATGAAATCATGAAATTGATGAGAACTTTATAGCCTGGCTTGCCACCTCCTATGGCCATCCCTAAAAATCAAAATATGATTGTCATAGATTTACAAGATTGTTTCTTTACCATACCTCTACACCCTAAAGACTATCAGCATTTCACTTTTAGCTTTCCTTCTCCATTTTTTCAGAGATCCCATCAGAGATATCAGGGGAATACCTTACCTAGGAAACAAAACTAGCCCAACCTTATATCAAAAGTTTATGGATGCAGCATTTTTCAAGTTTATGAAAATGTATGCTGATGTTTATCTTGTTCATTATATGGATGATATATTGATTTCTCATGTTGATAGAGTCTATTTACTATTTACTATTTCTGGTACGGTAAGTGTCTTTATATGGGCTTCAAGTGGCCCCTTAGAAATCCAAATTCAACCTCCTTTCTCATATTTGGGACATGTTATTCACATGGATTTTGTTTCTCCACAACCTTTTCAATTGAGAATAGACCATTTTAAAACTTTAAATGATTTTCAAAAGCTGTTTGATGATATCTTCTGAGTATGTACCTATTTGGATACACCCAGGGTTGTACTCAAACCTCTATTTAATATTCCTCATTGGTGACCCAAGTCCAAGATCACCACAAACATTAAAGACCTGAGGCTAAAGCCTCCTTGGTTCTATTGGAAGAGGGAATTACATCTAAAAGTCTCCTTCATATAGATTACTAAACCATCAAGTCTGTCTCTTCTGCCCTGCTGTATATGTTCTCACTGCCCACCTGTGGCATGAAAGGCCTCTATATGGCTACGTTTACCTTTAACTCATAAAAAGATTATGACAGCCTATGCCTCTCTGACTGCACTTCTGTTGCATGAGGGAAGAAAATGAAAGAAGGGAGAATTATTTTGACAAGATGTCCATATGGTAATTTCTCCTTATACAGCTGAAGAGCATAATATTGTGTATTATAAGTCTGAAGACTGACTTGTCTTTATGGATCCTGGATCACTTGATCACACCACATGGCCAGGTTGCTACAGGACAAAGGCACTTCTAGCTGCCAGTCTGATTACCTCTAAATAATTAATAACTGGGCCTTGGCTTTATGAATAAGTTGATACAAAGAAAAAAAATTCTCCTTAAAACTCTATGATGGCACATTATATTACTAGTATATAGTGGTTTCCAGAAGAAATTCTAGTCATTTAAAGAGTTACAGGTTGTCATCCTCTTGACCACAGATGTGCTGTCTAGCTGCACCCCTGCACCCCATCTCCCAGCCCACATACCAGAGAGTCCTACTGCACTCTCCTGGTTGCCTCTCAGAGACTGATTCAAATTTCTGCCTGCATGGAAAAAGCCAGCTTTTCCTGGGTTTCAACTGTGTTCTAGCTTTCTGAACTCCAAACTTTACCCTATATCAGCATGAAGCAACCATGAGCGAATTCTACACCCCAAAATGTCACCTCCCTTCATTTCCTTTCTGCTTACAGGAACATTCCTACCCAGAGACTGGACTGCCTTTTAACAAATGCTCTATTATTAATTGTATAATTTCTGCCCATGATCCTGAAATGTATGTTCTATCAGACATTCTCCATATGTACTTCTGACAATTGTTCTGTATGTAGTAAGTCTTGCATTATACACCCTAACACAGGTTATTACAGTCCTCTCATAGCTAAAGGGGTTAACATTGCTTTGATCACAAATTTGAATTATTAGGTCAGCTTCAACTGCAGCCTTGGTCCCACAGATGCTCATGACTAACTCAGGTGACTCTTTATCTAACAAAGCTTCTTTAAAATCCTGATTAATCAAACTAATACCACTAATCAGAGATTAATAGAGTTAATATTCCAAACTAACCATTTCTTTTTGATAGTTCAGAATCATATTATTTAGACAAACTTTACCATATCATGCCACACTTTGTTACTTCCTTTCTCTCTTTTTGGGAAAGAAGTATTCTAATTATATAAACTAATTCTCAGCCTGCCATCTATATAGATTATTGATACAAATATTGACTAAATATCAATATTAATTAACCATTACTTATCATTTTCCAGTCATCTCCAAAATTAAATTTATTCACATTATTTACTGCCCTAGAGAGAATTCACCATTCTCCTTTTTTTATTAAATGAAAAAACAAGAATTGCTATAAGCTGCAAATATATATGAAGTAGGATTTCAACTGATTATGACAAGCTATACCTGGAAGAAGCCAAAGGCCTTCCAGAAGTCAAGCTAAAGCTCAAGGAGTCTTGGTGATATTGCCTTTTGATTATTAGCTGTTTCCTGCTATAAATTTCTTGTGTGCTATTGTAGCTTTTCCATCATTTGTTGGGCGCCATTTCCCCTTTACTAAAGAAATATTTATATAACCTTCTGTGCAATAATACAGCTAGGATCCCTAATTTCAGGCCTTTCTGTAATTTTCGTCATTAGCAGCATCGAACCAGGACCATCCCTGGATGCATGAAAGCATCTTATCAGAGATACCTCTGAGCTCTCTAAGAACAGACTTAAGCATCCAGACTATCTGTTTGATCAGGCCTGGTGGATGTGCTAATTAAGCCTAACTTTCTCCTTTCCAAAGTCTTATCTCTAGTTTTAGATCCACCTTTAACAATTAACTCAGAACTAAGGGTTCCAACTTACAGGTACATCCAGCTGGGATGGAGGTTGCCTAGCCAAGTTGCCTAGTGACCGGGCACACTTGCCAGAAACAGCAGGAGCAGAGATAGCTTGGAGAGATAAGGGCCAAAGGGATAAAAGGCAGTTTTATTTTCAGAGGATTGGATGGAGAAGAGAGAAGAGAATGGAAGAACTGAATGGGTAAGAACTGGAAAGAAATGAACTGAGATGGGGAAGAACTGGATTGAAGGGCTAGAAGAGAGGACTAGAGGAATGAGATGGGAGATGAGGAAGAGCCAGATGAGGAAGAACAGGATGAGAGAGAAGGAGATGGGAGAGGAGCTAAGATAAGAAAGAACTAGATGGATGAGAACCTAGATGGGGCAGAACTAAGATGAGATAATTAAAATAGAACTTAGAGGGGACAGCAGATAAATGTGGAGAGAAAGCAGGCAAGTAAGGAGGTAGGCATGAGAGCAGAACTGAAGCTGTGTAGACAGAATTTTATCCCAGAGGAATAAAGTAGACAGACAAAAGAGCTTTGTGTACTTAGATTTTTTTCTCAAAAATAATTCTTGCCATTCTTAGCCTCTCTTCTGGGCCCCTGGAAAGAAGATTATTAAGGCTGGTCCTTAATAATGTTCAAGATTTAACATTTTGTGATTAGCAGAAATTCTGGGCTTTCTTGAAGTGTTTACAGAATGAGAGCTCTGTCCTAAATGCTTCGGTTGGAACTCAGCTTTACCATAAATTTCTTCTTTTTTTTTTTTTTTTTTTTTGGTTTTTCAAGACAGGGTTTCTCTGTGTAACTTTGCGCCTTTCCTGGAACTCACTTTGTAGACCAGGCTGGCCTTGAACTCACAGAGATCCACCTGCCTCTGCCTCCCGAGTGCTGGGATTAAAGGCGTGCACCACCAATGCCTGGCTACCATAAATTTCTTAATATGAACTCATTATGGCATTCTCCAAGGCATGGTGACAATAAAAAGTTTTTAAATCTTAAAACATATTTTTCCTATCCTGTGTGTAGCTCCTGATTGTCTAAGAATATCTGCAACCCTTATTAAGGGCTACAGAGTCAAGTTATTTTCTGTAGCCTTGACTAATCAGAGTATATTTTGACAAATTGAGGTCAGGAATGGGTGTAAGGACTAAATCATTTGCCAGCTCCAATAATTGGGCTGTCTTTGTATTTATAGCCTAGCAAGACAGCTCAGGTGTGTGTCCTTCATGATAGCAAGGCACCTGGTCTAATCTAAAGTTCTTTTGAAGCTTTGTATCACCTAATGATGTACAAGAAACCTGTAGCTGCAATTCTCAGTATAAAGATAGAAGGAATTTGAGCCAGTCTGGACTCAACTGTTTTCCTATGTCTGCCTGAGCTCTGAATTTAAACAGTTGACAGGGACTTATAATTTCTGACTTGTGTAGTATTTCTTTGTATTCATATTTACTCATCAAACTCTATGAAAGCTAACATTATTGATACCAAATGGACAATACAGTTTAATGAGGAGTCATCTAGACAGTCCACAGATATAAATGCCTATAATAGTGAGATGTATCATGAGATAGACACATTAGGGAAAAATTGTAATAGCACATGAGAAATTACAGAAAGAGGCAAATGATATTCCAGAATCTGTGGCCTCATAAGCCTTGCTTGAACAAGGTTCCTCCATCAGAGAATTATTCATCTGGTAGGTAGACACCTTGATTATTAGTTGCCATCTGCTGCATTTATGCCATGGCTATCAGCAGCTACCAGCAATTAAGTCCAGGAAGTTACTTGGCACTGAGAAGCACATAGACTGTCAGAGTCCAGCTCCAGTGGTGGTCTGAGATGCATGATGGAAGTGTGAACTCCATGAAAAATGATGAGTCTGACCCCAGTTGT